>WTXG01000574.1:0-13062 GCA_022496185.1 Multifurca ochricompacta | reverse complement strand
TGCCATCGATGAAGTGATGAACGATATGCGACTCCCGCGTCTCAAAGCCGAGGTGATGAGACTGTGCAAGAACCTGACGCTGCGTACGACGCTCAACAAACAATATAAAGAACATGCGAAGATGATGACAAGGTTGACCAGTGGAATGTTCCAGGTCGAGCAAGAGTTGACGGAGATCAGGAAGAGATTGGAGATTGGGGACGCATACCAGACCATTGCAGAAAGGTACACAGACACTTATGCGCGACCCCTCCCCCACGATCATTGGGGGCTGCCCTGACACTTCTGCCGAATCGGTTCGAGATGCCACGTATGCATGAGAATCCCCGTGGGGAGACATGTTGGCGGTGCGACAGTAAGTACCATATCAGCTGGAACTGTCCCCTCAATCACAAGTGGTGCCGCCATTGCCGCAGTAATTTACATTGGAGCCGATTCTGCATCTTCCGCCGCGTAGGCGTTACCCCGACAATCATCAACCCATCAGGTTGGTGCGGTAAATGTCTCCGCCACAATGCGGGGCATAGGGAGTTGGACTGCCCCATCTACGATCTCTGTCACTCCTGTGGTCAGCGCGGACCTTACGGATTCCTCCGCGCCCACCGATGTCCACAAGACTCAGACAAGGAGAACGACACTTTGGATGATCGTAATGTAGCCGATGATTATCTGGAGTTGATACAAGACGATGACGGTACGAGTCGCTTCTAGCCGGGTCTGCTAGAACCAGAAGAGGGGGTGATGTTACAACCCCTGCCGAGCAACCCCATTTTCTTTACTCTCCCCAATGCGAATCCCTTGTTACCGCCCGAGTTACATTTCTTGATCACATCCCCGTCCTGGGATCTGTCACATGCTCTCCTTCCGTCCCCGTGATCCAGTTTGCATCTGTTGACACGTTACTTGTTCATGTTTGCCTTCTTATCTCTTTATCTTCTTATCTTAGGATCGGACACTTACTTAGTACCCTATCAGAAGCTAGGCTTTACACCATCCGCTTTCGTATATTTGGGCCCACCTGACTCAGCTATCTTATCTATAGACGCCCACTAGATTTACGTATATAAGTCCGCTGTAACTACATTGTAGACTTCAGACTCGACTTATTGAATACATCGGTGCTTGTCTTCTGGACATCCCTTTGAATGCTTGACTCGATTGTCTCGGTACTTCTGGTACTTTCCGCTTAACATCGTCTTCAAGTACAGCCTTGTCGACTTTGACTCTTCCCGTCTAAACTCCAAGGGGTCTCATTGATCCCTTATCTGATTACGAACAAACGCTGTCACACAAGTCGTGTGGAACGTCCCGCACCGGACGTAACATCAGAGGTGAAGAAAACTCTGAAGTGTAAGAGACGAAACAGACACCCTTATATACTATCCAAGGGATGGTCTGTGCACTGGGAATAAGTCCACAAGTGCTGGACAAAGTCCAAACAATAAACATGAGGGAGAAAGGCCATTGGCCACTACAGAAATCACATGCTACATGGTGTATCAGTCAGCTACTGTGGAATGTGAGAAAGAAAGTAATAATGATAATGTAAAAGTCCGAAACTCTGGTATCTAATCTAATCTACAAAGTAGCTAATCTAATCACCTGATGCCTGAAGCATCACCGAACATCTTCTGTGTTCAACATCTAGTGAATAGCAGGGGTAACCCCTGGGTATCTTCATTGGTACCCGTACCCATACCCATACCCGTCACTACGGGTATGGGTAACCCATGGGTTACCTGCAGGTCACCTGCGGGTTGCCTGTGTTAAACGCGTGCAAGTTCTTTACTTGCATCACGCATTTCGGATATCTGGCCCGGGCCATCCCGGACCAAGGAGATACACAACGTGTTCATTTATGGCTGCTTAAGATCCCTCAATGACTCTTGTTTTATGCTCAGAAGATTAAGATAATTCATTATTCCATTTTTATTTTATTATTCTGGTCTCAATTCTATACAAGCACAACTAAAATCCACCCCAATATACAGAGATGATTAGATAGGATGTAATAGAACATTGAATGAAAAGCCTGTCAGATAACCACACAGAATGCAAAAATAATTGACAAATGTATAGTGATTGGCAGGGGTAACCCCTGGATATTTGTTTTGATACCCAGGTTACCCATAAAATGAAACACGTGCAAGTTCTTTGGTTGCATCACGCATTTCGGACAATCGGCCCGGACCATCCCGGTCTGGGAGATACACACTTGGATACAACGCGTTCATTTGTGGCTACTCAGGATCCCTCAATAATTGCTGATTTATGTTCAGAAGATTAATTTGATTCTTTATTTACATTCTTATTTTATTTTATTTTGTGGAACAGGCATGGCGCAGGCTTGTACTTTAGATGTACTATATCAGCTACTAGATTAAACGAACGCGTTATCTCGTTATCTCATTTAATGATGTGATTTGATCATATGTCAGATCTTAGATGTATATTCTATGTATCTAATTAATTTGTGAATGCGTTTCTGTTGTGTTATCTATGCGTGATCACAATCATGTCAGACCAATGGAAAATCGCAGCCGCGATTGTTAAGTCAACCTTCCTTAATAGGAAGGAGATCAGACCAATATGCTGGTCCAATGTAGTCGCTGCCCTATGCAGCCTGTAGATACACGCGGGCCTTGTTTCAGTAAACTAATTTGATAATTAGATTATAGAATAGTCTAAAGTAGTCTAGAGTGTATTTTAGATAGTGCCAGACCGGCAGAATTGATCGCACGTTAATAAAACAGTTGCATCATGATTTTCAAGAGAGTGGATCACTGATAACACTTTTATTTTACATCGCACCGTTGATCTGCTTTGATATTTCATAGGATAACACTAGAACATATTTACAAAAACCCTGTAGCATACATCAAATAAAATATAGTCATTTGTTTGCTACAAATGTATTTTATCATTAAATTTCTGCTGATCTTGTCAATGACTGATGGCCACTTATACCCGCCAAACCCGCTGTGCGGGTACGGGTTTCTGGCGGGTTGGGAGTTGTATACCTGTACCCGTACCCGTCAAAACCCGCGGCACTTACCCACATGGGTATGAAAACCCTTGCTGATCTCTATCAACATCCCTCCATGCTGAAGGCATCTGGTCATAGATGGAAATGAGTTAAATGAGCACATTGCCAGCCAGAGATCCAACTTCTCTAACTCTCAAGAGTGAGAAGGGCATGGTGTTCAGAGGCATATCGCGGTGATTCGCTTATGCAAACTGAAACCATACACACCTCTTGCATCACTCTCGAAGTTGAGAACTTTGCTCATGGTGGGAAAGTGAAACTGGTATTCAAAGTCTCCAGATTCCAGCTCTCTCATTCCAGCATAAGTCCAAGTCCATTGACCATGGTTTCAAATGATGCTTTTGGTAGAGACTTAGTAAAGCCATCTGCCAGCATCTCACCTGTGGGGGTATGCACTAACTCAATTATGTGTGATTCAATGTATCCCCTAATGGCATGGTACTTGATAGGTATATGCTTTGACCACCTTCCTGTGACTGGGTTTAATGCCAGATCTACGGCACCCTTATTGTCACAATGGAGTAGTATAGGGGAGGATACCTCATACCCTAATTCCTCCATAAAAGTCCTATACCACGCAGCCTGGTTTGCAGCCTCAGAGAGGCTCATATACTCAGCTTCAGTGGTGGACTGTGCTACTGTTTTCTGCTTTCTGGAACACCAAGATATGGCACCATTTGCTAAGAAAAACACATAGCCTGAGGTTGAGTGGCAGTCTTCTTGATCTCCCCATGAAGAATCTGCAAAGCCATGAAGGCCACTCTCCCCATTCCCTCCAGAATAGCGTAACTTGCAGTCTTTTGTACTATTAAGATACTTTAAGACATATTTTGCAAGTCGCATGTGATCTTGAGAGGGGTTGGAAGCATATTGACTAAGGCGCACCACAGCAAAACTGATGTTGGGTCTGCTTCCAATCTGCACCCATAGCAGAGACCCCATCAACTGTTGGTACTTCTTTATTTCAGAAGTAGATGCCTGGCCATCAAACTTGACCAGATGTACATCAGCACCAGAGGGAAGAGGAGTATATACTTGGTTGGAATCCCTCATCCCAAACTTCTCAATAATAGATAAAACGTAGGCTGCTTGGTCAATCTCCAGTGTCTTGTTAGGACGATCCCTGGTGATGTTAACTCCAAGGTATGACTGGATTTCTCCCAAGTCAGTCATCTCATATCGATTAGATAGAGCTGACTTCAGCCATGTTATCTTATCATTGGAAGACCCAAGTATAGTAATGTCATCTACATAGAGAATGACATAAAGTGAATCATCCCCCTCCTTTTGATGAAACACATATACTCCTGCATCAGAGTACGTCCAAGTAAAGCCCAGTTCATTAAGAACTGCATGGAACTGTAGATTCCATGCTCGGGATGCTTGTTTGAGGCCATATAATGCTTTTTGTAGCCTACAAACTTTGGACTCTTGACCAGCAATGACGAAACCAACTGGTTGCTCCATATAAATTTCTTCTTCCAGATTGCCATGTAGGAATGCCGATTTGACATCCATTTGGTGGATTTCCCAATCCTCTAGCGTAGCTAGTGCTAGTAATAATCTTAGAGATTCAAATCTGGCGACTGGAGAGAAAGTTTCGTCAAAGTCCACCCCTTCTATTTGGGTGAAACCCTTTGCCACAAGCCTAGCACGAAACTGTCCATCTGGTTTCAGCTTAAAAACCCATTTTGACTTGACCACCTTTCTTCCTTTTGGAAGATCCTCAAGGTGCCACACATCTAGTTTATCTAAGGCATCAATTTCATATTTACATGCCTCAAGCCATTCACTGGCATTGTCAGATTGCATTGCCTCCTGAAAAGTCAGGGGATCTCTATAAGAGACTCCTGCTGCATTTAGCAATTCCATATGCCCAAGTCTGGAAGAACCTTGCACGAACTCAGCATTATCCTCAGTATAAAATCAAGGATTCATGCATTGTGAATGTTTGGGACGCACAGTATCAAGATCTAAATTTTCCTGCACTGCCCTGTCACATTGCTGAGAACATGGACTTTCCCTAGTAAAGACTGGTTGGGGAAGTCTGCCAACATTCTTTTTAGATTGTCTTTTGGCACGGGTTCTCTGGGGGAGTTCAGATGGTTCCATGATTTGGGACGGAGGTGTCTGATAGATAGTTTCATCGTGTGTCTCATTTTTGGGTGTGGTAGGCTCAGGATTTAATTGAGGAGGTTCCACTACCTCCTGTTCCTCAACCTCGGCGTCCTTGTCTTCAGGAGCCTGAGGAACCATGGCTATTGCTGGTTGAGGCTGGACAGGCCTCTCTGTTTCTAAGACAAAAGGTGTAACTTTTTCCTTTTGCTTTCCCTTGCTGTCCTTGGCAAGGTTGGATGGGAAGGACCCTTCATCAAATGTCACATCTCTTGACAATACGAAGGATTGAGTATGCATATCCCAAAGAAGATATCCTTTAGAGTGGGGTGCATACCTGACAAAGACTGTTTCCCTGGCTTTGTGATCCAGTTTATGTCTTTTGTCCTCTGGGACAGTGTAGTAGGCTAAGCAGCCAAATATTTTAAAGTAGGAGACATCTGGAATGTCCCCATCCAGAAGCTCAAGCAGTGTCCTCCACTTATTGGAACAGATAGGCGTTCTATTGTATATGTGTAGTGATTGGCAAGGGTAACCCTGGGGTATCCTCATTGGCACCTGTACCTGTACCCATACCCGTCACTATGGGTACAAGTAACCCATGGGTTACCTGCGGGTCACCTGTGAAAACGTGTGCAAGTTCTTTACTTGCATCGTGCATTTTGGATAACCAGCCCGGGCCTTCCCGGACCAAGAAGATACACAATGCGTTCATTTGTGGCTGCTTAAGATCCCTCAATGACTCTTGTTTTATGTTCAGAAGATTAAGATAATTCATTATTCCATTATTATTTTATTATTCTGCTTTCAATTTTATACAAGCACAACTAAAATCCAGTATACAGAGATGATTAGATAGGATGTTATAGAACATTGATGAAAAGCCTGTCAGATAACCACACAGAATGCAAAAAAATTTGATGAACACATAGCAATTGGCAGGGGTAACCCCTGGATAATTGTTTTGATACCTGGGTTACCCATAAAATGAAACATGTGCAAGTTCTTTACTTGCATTGCGCATTTCGGACATCCGGCCCAGGATATCCCGGTCAAGGAGATACGCACTTGGACACAGTGCATTCATTTATGGCTACTCAAGATCCCTCAAAGATTCCTATTTTATGCTCATAAGATTAAGATAATTTATTATTCCATTTTTATTTTATTATTCTGGTTTCAATTTTATATGAGCGCGACTGTTCTTTGCATTTCTGCACATTTCAGATAAGTGGCCCGGGCCATCCTGGTCCAGGAGATAAGCACTTGGACACAATGCATTCATTTATGGCTACTCAGGATCCTTCAAAAATTGTTGGTTTATGTTCAGAAGATTAAAAGGATCCTTTATTTACATTATCATTTTATTATTCTGGTTTCATTTCATACAAGCGCGACTGTCCTGGTCCCTGGATGCACAATTCTGCGCGTTTAAGTCAACCTTCCTTAATAGGAAGGAGGTCAGACCACCATGCAATGCAATGTAGTCGCTGCCCCATGCAGCTTGTAGATACACGCGGACCTTGTTTCAATAAAGTAATTTGATAATTAGATTATAGAATAGTCTATATTAGTCTAGAGTGTATTTTAGATAGTGCCAGACTGGCAGAAATGATCGTGCGTTAATAAAACAAATGCATCATGGTTTTCAAGAATGTAGATCACTGATAACACTTTTATTTTACATCGCACCATTGATCTGCTTTGATATTTTGTAGGATAACACTAGAACATATTTAAATTCACCCTGTAGCATACATCAGACGAGATCTTATATTTTTGTGGCTGCAGATGTGTTTTATCTTAGAAATTCTACTGATCTTGACAATGCATAATCAGCGCCTATACCCGCCAAACCCGCCACGCGGGTACGGGTTTCCACGGGTTGGGAGCCGTATACCCGTACCCGTACCCAGCAAAACCCGTGGTGCTTACCTGCGCAGGTATGAAACCCCTTGACAATCACTATATATGTGACAGGCTGTTCGCACTGCACATTCCCAGAAACCAAGGGAAAGACCAGCATGATGCAGCATACTGGTCACTTTTTCCATGATGATTCTGTTGAACCTTTCAGCCCTTCCGTTCTGTTGTGGGGAGTATGGCATTGTCAATTTATGCTCTATGCCAGCCTGCTCAAGTATTGACTTCAGCTCCCTATTGACATATTCACCACCTCGGTCTGTGTGTAAGGTCTTTATTTTCTTGTCTGTTTTATTTTCCAAGAATGCCTTAATGTTACAGAAGACTGATGTAAAATCACTTTTTGCCTTCATAGCAACAACTAGAGCTGTCCTGCTAAAGTCGTCTATGAAGGTGGCGAAGTATAGGTTCCCTTGAATTGAAGTACATTGTAAAGGACCAACTAGGTCACTATGAATGACTTCCAAGGGTGCTGAAGCTCTCTTTTGAGAGGGAGGGAATGGAAGACAGTGTGATTTTCCCATTTCACAGCCATAACACGGCTTGTCTTCCACTTGGCTATTATTTATACTAAGGCCTTTTACAGCCTTAGGAGCATGTCTTTTGAGGGCCTCTTTTGACATATGACCCATGTGCAAATGCCAGGTATCAAGGCTACTTGATGCAGATTTGTGGGAAGCAGTATTTAGATTCTGCATGGTTTTCCCAAAGACCCAGTAGAGTCCCAGAGCCTTGACACCTTCCGCTATAATTGTATTTTTGTACTTTATTTTGACTTCAGATGGAGAAAATTCCACTGAGCTGCCTTTGTCCATGATGCAGCTAGTCGACAGTATTCTTTCACTGCCAGGCATATAAAAGACATTATTTAACTCTAACTCATAATTATTACGAGTTTTGAGAATGACTTTGCCTGTTCCTTCAACTTGGACTATGGATCCATCACCAATTGTCACCTGATGTCCCTTGTGTGGGAAATACTCAGAGAAATCATCTAAGTATGGTGTAAAGTGAGTGGTGGCTCTGCTGTCCATCATCCAAGGATTGCTGCCATCATCGATTTCTTGCGTATGCTCGGTCATCATATAAAGTGAAATGCAAGGTGTCTCATGCACCTCCTGTATTCTGCCACTACCATTAACTACAGTAGCTACTTGTGTGGAGTTTGTTTGTACACTGGGGCCTTGCCCCTTCCTCTTGTTGCCCTTTTTGCCTGCATCAGCATTGGCTCTGTCCTGTTTCCTTTGCCGACATTCATTTGCCTTGTGGCCCGGCTTCTGGCAATAGAAGCAGGTGACATCATTGGACGATGATGCACCTGCAGGTTGTGGCATGAAATGAACTTGTTTTTTGTTTTTATTTTTGTTGACATGGGCTGCCTTGTTAAGGGCAGCCCCAACACCACTTCCTGCAGGGCTGGCAAGTCGGCTTTCCTTATTTAGGAACCTTTGTACAAGGTCCTGAGGGGAAAGGTGGTCAGGGGGACCTGACGCCAGGATTGAGCCAGCAATGGCACTGTAGGATGGAGGCAGGGATTGGAGCAATATAAAGCTCATCTGGAGATCAGAGATCTCCATCCCATTCTCTTTGAGAGTGCTCCTCACATCCAACACACGCTGCAACTGGGGTCTGAATTGTTTGCCCTCCTCCAAGTGGAAGGAGGACACAGAACACCACAAGTTGTAGGTGGCCATGCTACCTACTGAGCTGTAGAGCAATTCCAAATGCTCATACTTGGCATTGACAGTTGGATACGTTCTGTCAGAGGCAATCTGGGAGTATGTTTCTGATGATACTACCATCACCAGAACTCCCATGAGGACTTCCTCCACTCTGTTCCATTCAAGGTACATTGGCTCCGACCAAAGTGCGAAGCGTTTGGTGTACTCATCATCCTTTTCTCCATCTTCTGGCTTTGGCGGATTTAGGAATTCAGGGGCATCATGTGTGATGTGTGTTACAATCTCTACCATCCATCCCCATTTTCTTTCTGCTTCCCAACGATGACCCCTCTTTACCACCCACTTTGCACTTCTCGATCATGACCCCATCGTGGGATCTGTCACGTGCCCTACTTCCATCCCCATGACCTGCTTTGCATCTGTTGATGCCTCGTTTACCTACATTTGATGTCTTATCTCTTATCTTTTATCTCCTTATCTTTACGACCGGACATTTACTTAATACCCTATCAGAAGCTCGACTTTACACCATCCGCTTCTGTATATTCGGGCCCACTTGACTCCGTACTCTTATCTCATAGGCGCCTGTTGAATCATGTATATAAGTCCGCTGTAGCTACACTGTAGACCTCAGACTTGACTTATTGAATACATCGGTGCCTGTCTTCGGGACATCCCCTTTGATCTCTGACTCAGTTGTCTCAAGTACTTCCAGTACTTTTCCGTTCAACATTGTCTTAGGGAGCACCCCTCTGACTTTGACTCATCCCACTTGATCTCCAAGAAGCCTTATTGGTTTCTTATCTGAACCCACGAACCACGCTGTCACACAAGTTGTGTGGAACATCCCGCACTGGGCGTAACATCAAGTCAAGTCTCTCATCGTGGCTTCTAGCCGCAGTCAGACCTTGTTCAAAGAAGAGCTCATCTGTTATGAACAGGGCCTAGCAGCCCTATTTTCTTCACTCTTCCCAACAGGGACCCCACTTGTCCACTGACACTTCACTTTCTCATTACGTCTCCCTCCTGGAACCCCTCACATGCATTGCTTCCATCCCCATGACCATTGTTTGGACTTGTGTACTTACTGTTTGCCTATGATTACCTTTTCTTATCTTCTTATCTCTACGACTGGACACTTACTTAATTCCCTATCAGAAGCCAGGCTTTACGCCCTCCGCTTTCGTATCTTCGGGCCCACATGACTCTGTTATCTTTATCTATAGACGCCCGTCCGTTTACGTATATAAGTCCGTCCTAGCTACACTGTAGACTTCAGACTCGACTTATTGAATACATCGGTGTTTGTCTTCCGGACTTCCCCTTGAATCCTCTGACTTGTCTGTCTCAGTGCTTTTGGCACTTTCCATTCAACATCGTCCTAGGGAACAGCCCCTTTGACTTTGACTCATCCCCTTGAAACTCCAAGAGGTCTTATTGATCTCTTATCTGAAAACGTACCAACGCTGTCACACAAGTCATGCAGAACATCTCACACTGGACGTAACATCAAGTCAGTCTCTCACAGTGGCTTCCAGCTGCAGTCAGACCCTCTTCCAGGAAGAACTCATCAAGTGCAGAGACGAGATAATCTTTCACAACAAGTACTTGGCTCTGCCACCTGGAAAGACTTTGAATCTGAGTTTGGATACTACATCTATCACGACGGAAGATACCAACCGGTAGAATACGACGACGAGAAAAGAGTTGGTATTGCATCCGATATTCAGATAGCGACACTCTTGGGTCACTACAGGACCTGCCCCACCGAATTTGGACTAGGCCCATGGAGAGAAAACCCTCCAGCCATTGTCACAGACTCTGAACCAGAAGAGTACATAGAAGAACCCAGTGAAGAAGAAGCACCAGCATTAGCAGAGACTACATTTCCGGTTGCACCCGAAGTTGTCACGATCAGAGCCCCTGCTTTGACAACTCCACAGATATCCATACAGTCCATCGACACAGTAACCCCATTCTATCAAAACATGTCAACAATGCTGCCCAACTTCCAGACCCTGCTCGCCAGCCCCGGTGGTGGCACCACCAAACATTCCTCCTCCATCGGGATGACTATCAGGAGTGTTGCCCCAAACATTCACAGGGGACCGCTCGCAAAGCAAGAAGTTCATGCTGGAGTTCACAACCTTCAAGAACTTCAACCATGATGTCCCACAGATTGTCAACCCGTTCCAGCGTGCCAATCTGTTTCTCTCCTTAATCCGAGGAGACGCGGTGGACGACTGGACCATGGAACAGTTGGAGTGGCTCAACGAACAGGTTGAAAGTGGGCGTTGTACCACAAGCGAAGGTCTTTGGGAGACCATCACCGAGAGGTTCAAAGACCGTTTACGGATGGGCAGGCCAAACAGAAGGCAGCCCGGAGTTGAAATCCCTCAGAATGGAAAAGGCAATTAGATGCATACATCGCCAAGTTCAGGAGTCTGGCCAATAGAGCTGGCTACGACACAGACGAGGAGGCCACACTAGACCTCTTCTCACAAGGACTACCCAACCCACTAGTCAAAATATCATACAGTTCCATCATCCTCATGATTGGGACACCTGGGTTGATGCTGCCCGACGGCAGCAACAAGACTATCTGGACTTCCAAACACGATTTGGAGTCAACACCAAGAAGGGAAAGACCCAAGATCAGTGGAAGGCCGCTTTCAGAGTAAAACCTGCCCAGCATACCCAGTGGGATCCAAATGCTATGGATACCTCTGCAGATCGAGCCCGAGCTTGGGCAGCACTCACAGAAGATGAGTGGCAGGCATTAATGAAGAAGGACAATGCTTTCGCTGTAGAGCATTAGGACACATGTCTTGGGATTGTCCCAAGAAGGGGGTACGCGTCGCCACGGCAACTGTCACATCAGAAAGCCCCGCTCAGAATAACCTGCCCACTGTGGACAAAGGTCAAAGAGGAGAAAGCCCAGGATATCTGGGCTAATATGATGAAAGAGAGTGAGGAAGTGCGCGCCATTTTGGTAGAAAAGCATTTGCGAAAAAGGATTTTTGTTAGGCTCAAACCCATCGGCCTGGGCAAGAGCACTCCATGTCACCTCTGTGTATGCTAGTCGATTCAAATCGTTAAAAATACCAGTTCATTTTGAAACTACACAGAGGACAGCCGACCGAGATATCTTAGTGGACTCCGGAGCCACAGACAATTTCATTCATCCATGACTAATCAGAACAATGGGTCTGGGAAGGCTGGCACTTCCCCAGGAAAAGAACATTTGGAATATTGATGGAATGGCCAATCGTGCCGGGAAGATCACCCACTACATGGACCTGAATGTCCAGGTTGGAGAAACAACAAAGATCATTCGCTTCTTGATTACAGATTTAGGAGATGAAGATCTTATCTTGGGATATCCATGGCTTGCAGCTTTTGAACCAAAGATTAACTGGGCTGATGCGACCATGGATAAGGACTCGTACCCAACCATTATCATGTCACTGGGTTACGATTATGCGATCAGGCATCCAGTAATCAGAACTACACGAGCAGAAGGAGGGGATGACCCTGGTCAATGTTATGTCACCAAAGCATCAGAATTGGCCCAGAAGGCCGTACAGGGACAGGCTGAAAAGACGTACCATGACATAGTGCCAAGTGTCTATCAGCGGCATTGGAGGGTATTCTCTGAGGAAGAATCACATCGCTTTCCCCCAGAGCGACCATGGGACCATGCCATTGACCTCCTCCCAGACACTCCAGCTGCGATAGACTGCAAAGTCTATCCACTGTCCCAAACCGAGCAGGTGGCACTTACTGAATTCCTTGAAGAACATTTAGCCAAAGGATACATTCGCCTGTCCAAGTCACAGTGTAACGGGTGATGCTCCGTGTACACTTAGAAACAGGAAGGGCAAAAGGAATAATGACCTAAGTCATTGGGCGTACCGCGGAGGCAAACGTCACACGTCAAGTAATGACCAGGAACTGTGTCACCCACTGTGGTTTTGCAACCACGATGACGGCATTCTGAAACTGGAAGAAACTGCAGCCCCAAGAGGACAAGATCCAGAGGATCGAGTCACACAGGGAGGCAGGATACCATTAGCACTATGTATCGAACTCGTGTAGACAGTTACTCACCTGCAGCCCCAAGAGGACAAGATGGGGGCTACAGGCTGTTACAGAGGGTCTTATATACATTTCTCAGTGTAACGAAGTAAGCAGTAAGTGTAAGCAAGAATCAGCAAGTATCAGTCAGCTGTATTGCTGACTGAGCCTTATCTTTGTGATTCGTAAGCTGCTTTACTCTGCTGACTGATCATGCTC
>WTXG01000573.1:0-13170 GCA_022496185.1 Multifurca ochricompacta | reverse complement strand
GAGTTCTATTATATATATGACATGCTGTCTCAACAGCACACTCCCAAAAACCAAGAGACAGGCCAGCATTGTGCAGCATGCTAGTGCCTTTTCCATAATGGTTCTATTGAATCTCTCGGCCCTTCCATTCTGTTGTGGCTATACGGCATCGTAAGTTTATGCTCTATGCCATAATCTTCAAGTGTTGCCTTCAGCGCCTTGTTCACATACTCGCCACCACGATCTGTATGAAGACACTTGATTTTATGATTGAATTATTTTCAAGTAGTGTCTTCAGTTTATTAAAAACTGGTGTGAACAGATCTTTGGACTTCATTGGAACGATTAAAGCGTATCTGCTAAAGTCGTCCAAGAAGGTGGCAAAGTATAGATTCCCTTGTATTGAACTGCACTGCAAGGGACCTACGAGATCACTATGAAGGATCTCAAGGGGGCTGATGCGCGCTTTGAAGATGGGGGAAATGGAAGACGATGGGACTTGCCCATTTCACAGCCATAACACGGCTTGTCTTCCACTTGGCTATTATTAATTCTGAGGCCTTTAACCGCCTCAGGAGCATATCTTTTCAGGGCTTCTTTAGACATATGGCCCATTCTTTGATGCCAGATTTCAAGTGAGGCAGATGCAGATGTATGGATACTACTTAGGACGTGTTTGCCTAGTACCCAATACAATTTGCCAAACTTCCATGCTTCCGCTATAATATTGTCGCCATATTTAATTGTTGCCTTCTTATTATCAAAGAACACAGTTGCCCCTTTTTCTACTAGGGCACTGGCGGAGAGTATTTTATGTCCTCCAGGCATGTGGAGTACATTGCTCAGTTCTAAGTCGAAACCTTGATCAGTCCTGATGACCACAGTGCCAACTCCACTTGTTTTGACTATGGAGTTGTCACCTAGTGATACTTCATGGGTGTGATCGACTTTATATGTATCGAAGTCTTCAAGGTTGGGACTGAAATGGGCCATTGCTCCACTATCAAGCATCCAATAATCTGAGTTGATGTCCAGATTATAGGTGTGAACATAAAGGTGAATGCGAGGTGCTTCATGCACCTCCTCTATTTTGCCACTACCGTTAACTACAGTGGCTATAGTATGTACATTTTGGGCCTCAGCCCTCTTCTTGTTCCCTGCCTTGCCTTTCTTGGCATTCTCCAGGTCCTTCTTCTTCTTTGCGCAAGCATTGGACTTGTGTCCAGGCTTTTGGCAATAGAAGCAGACCACCCCTTGTGAACCAGGGGCAGCAGCGGGAAGTGGTGATAAATTTGTATTTTTTGGTTTTGATTTGACAGGTGCAGCCTTAGACAGGACTGCACTTCCACTTCCCGAGGGACCCGCCAGGCAACTCTCCTCATTCAGGAACCTCTGCACAAGGTCCTGAGGAGAAAGACACTCTGGATCGCCAGAGGCCAGTATGGAGCTGGCAATGGCACTGTAGGAGTCTGGGAGAGCTTTTAATAATATGAAGCTCATTTGGAGGTCATTGACCTCCATCCCATTCTCCCTTAGGGTACTCCTGGCATCCAGGACCTTTTGTAATTGAGTCCTGAATGTCTGTCCTTCATCAAGACGGAAGGACACCAGGGCAAGCCACAAATTATATGTGGCCATGCTACCTACAGAGCCATAAAGCTGCTCCAACTTATTATACTTCTCGTAAAGAGAAGGATAATCGGCATCGGAGGTTACTTGACTGTAAACCTCCTGGGTTACATTGAGGTAAAGTAGCCCAATTAACATTTCCTCTTCTCCCATCCATTCCCTAAGGATGGGATCAACGACTTCCTTCTGCATTTTCTCCTTCTCCTCTTTATCTTCAGGGAGCAGGGGCATGTCAGGGTAGGCGGTGATAATGTGCCTCCTGAGCCCATTCATCCTTAGCAGGGCGTTGAAGTTGGCAGACCAAACCTGCCAATTAGACCCATCGAGGCGCTCCATCTTGGAGGAGGGAGGGAAGACAATGGAGGACAGCATTTTGAGATGTTATAAAAGGTTCCTGGTTCCAAGGAGCAATTAGAACCAGTGCCCGGGTCTCGCTTAAGAGTGCCACCCCATACTGTGGCGCTATGCTTCAGAACCTAAGAAGGTCCTGCCTTTGTTGTGCGACTTTCTAGGTATAGTAAAGCTGTCTAGCGCAATCTTGTAACTAGACATAAGCTCTGGTAGACTAGCCAGAGTGTCTAGTGTAAACAAAATTGGGAGTCATGTCATGGAGGAGCCAACCACAAGTTCCATTAGAGACAAAGGGTGTATAGCCCTTCCTCTAATGCTGGTGGTGGAGTCCATGATTAAGCCCTAGATGATTGGGGCCATGACTAAGTAGATGTCTAGTCTGTCTCTGGTAGGGTGTGGTTACCCTATCAAGGCAACGGATACTTATGCCCAGAGATGAAGACTATATCTACTATGTATAGACTATAGTAGTGCAGCCTACTTGTATCGAGCCCAAGCGTCATGGGAGTGACTACCCATGCCTTGTTCTAGACCCTAAACTCCACATGCGGGTTGCTAAACCCGGCTTACAGATAGAGCCAAGCATTGACTGGACTTAAAGCCACAAGCTTCTGGCTATAGGCCTACTAAGACTATCTATGGGACAAAAACCCAGCTACAACTATGAAATTACTAATACCTAGTGTGCACTCAAGGAGCTCAAGGTGTTTCACCCACTTAGGGTCCCTCATCACCTTTTGCAAGAACCCCGAAGGGCTAGCCAAACAGTTCAGGATGAGCAGTAAACTGCGTCATCCTGTGGGGTGTTAAGGTGCACAGACAGTAAATAAAGAAGCTCACTGGAAAAAGCTGGTGGGAAAGACTTTGAAGCTTTTGTGAGCTTGTGTGCAAAAAGCGAGTTGGGCTGTAATGAACAAAGGGAAGTACAGATCAGTATGAGCAGCAGAGCCCATAACCTGTCAAACAATCATGCTGCTGGTTATACTGACTGTGGTTAGTAGCGTGTAAAGCTAAAGACAAGTTATACTTCAGAGAGAAGAAGAACTCTAATACTATTACTACTGACCTAAAGACAAGTTATCTACACAGAGAGCGTTAGTCAAAGGAAAGTAGAGAGTAAAGTAAAAGCGACTTACACTTCAGAGAGAAGAAGAACTCTGAAGTGTAGAGGTCAAAACAGACACCCTTAAATACCCATGGGGGCCAGGGGAAATGGTCTGTGCGCACTGGGAATAAGTCCACAAGTGCCGGACAATAAACAGAGAGGGATAAAGGCTATTGGCCAAAGAGATATCACGTGCTTACTGCGCATTACTAAGGACATCACTAATCAGCTGAGTAAGGTGAGAAAGAAATGTAATAAAGATATCGTAAAAAGTCCGAAACTCCGGAACCTAATCTAATCTTATCTACAGCTAAAGCGATCCTCAGATGCCTGAAGCATCTCCAGACACATCCCGTGTCAACACCACCTAGATAGCCTGTATACCTCAGACTTGACTTCTTAATTGACTTGGTGCATTACCTTCTGGGTGATCTCTAAGATCTGACTCCTGAATTGTCTCAGTGCTTCTGGCACTCTTCTGCTCACTGGCACTAAGGGATTAGCTCCTTGGTGTTGACTTCTCATCCAACCTCCATACACTTGAAAGACAGTGTACACTTGACTTCATAGTATTGCTACACGACTCTGTCACATGTTGTGCTGAATGCCTGCACCAGGTGTTACATTAAGTTGAGTCTCTCCCCACTGTGGCTTCATCCAGTTGAAGCCAGACTTTGCACAATGAAGAACTTATTGACCACTGAGATGAGGATAATCTTTCACAACAGGTCCTTGGCTCTGCTGTCTGGAAAGATTTTGAAACTGAGTTTGGATACTACATCTATCATGATGATCAGTACCAGCCAGTTGAATACGACAAACAGAAATGGGTCTGGTACCATATCTGTTACTCTAGAAGCCATCATTCCTGGGTTACCACAGGACCTGCCCCACCAGAGTATGGCTTAGGACCTTGGAGAGAAAATCCTCCAGCCATCATCACAGATTCAGAAACTGAAGAATACATTGAAGAAAGCAGTGAAGACACACAGGTCATAGCCACCAGTTTTACGGCTCTGACAGTTGCACCCAAGAGTACCACATTCAGAACATCTGCTTTGGTCTCTCCCCAGATCACATGACAGACTTCAGACACCCCAACCATTACTCACCCAGTCATGTCTACCATTGCTGCACAATTACCCAATCCCACTCCAGTTGTCCCCGTACCAAATCTCCCTCCCCCATCAGGACGCCTTACAGGAGTCCTGCTGACCACCTTCACTGGCAATCGTTCTCAAAGCAAAAAGTTCATGCTTGAGTTTGAGACATTTAAAAACTTCAACCATGATGTCCCACAGATTGTCAACCCTTTCCAATGAACCAACCTCTTCCTTTCACTTATCAGAGGGGATGCTGTAGATGACTGGACAATGGAGCAGATAGAATGGCTGAATGATAGGATCACAGCTGGAACCAGAACCACAGACAAAGATCTGTGGGATGTAGTGGCACAAAGATTTAGAGATGCCTTCACCGATGGGCAGGCCAAGCAGAAGGCTGCCCTCTTCCCGAAACACACCTCCTCTTCCCACTACCTCCATCATCTGCTTGAGCTCATCCATTTTGGTCACTCGTTTTTAGTGTTGGATAGTGAATCAGCTACACAATAATTAGTCCTCTCCATAGCTCTTGTACCGAGTACAATCTAAACACTGTCTATTCAACACCTCTGCCAATGGCAGCACAGTCTGTCAGCGTCAACAATGGTGGGGTCGACCAACCCATCACAATACCCTCTTCATTGAGTGACCTGTCCCTCACACCTGAGCACTCTCCTGAGGCCCTCATTGAAGGCCTCACCCGCACTGTAACTAATGTCATTAAGGGGTGCAACCCTCTCAATGATACCCCCAATCAGGCCCCTGAATCCTTCAGAGATGCCATTGTTGCTCCCATATGGTATAACCCTCCAAATCAATTCTTGCTTCGCCCCTTCCAGGGCCTCAGTGAAGAGGAATCACACAAAGCCTACATCCAGGCTGGTGCCAACAGGCGCAATCTTGCTAATGCTGTCTCTGATAGCATTGTGGGCTATGCATACTACTACCTTGCAGAACCACTCACTTTCCATCATAATAATGACTTCAACTTTGATGGATTAGCAGGCTCAGCAGCCGCAGTCATGGTAACCAACATGCTTGACTGTGGTGTTGGACCGGAAAGTGACCTTGCCCTCACTTATGCTGGGCTAACTCCACAATCATGGTCTCGCCTGGCAAGAACTGTCCTTGCAGCTTTACTACGGGGTGCTATGCGATCCCCAAACCTAAAATCCCTGTCAAACACCAATGCCCTCCCAGGCATCAATGCTGTCAAGCTCCATGAGACTACTCCTCAGCCAACCTCAGAAGCCCAGCACATCCACATGATGCTAGACCAGGCTGTGGCCCTTTTCAACACTAAAACAGATGGCCCTCCGGCCAGTGCACCAGAAACATACTATGACCTCATGGTACATGCAGCCAAGCAGACCATTGGCTCAGCTGCCAAGCAACAGGTTCTTGACTCCTGGAACTTTGAAGTTGAGGTTCAGCGTGCTCGTGAGGAACACCTCAAGGATTTCCGTCGGGCAATTGCACCCCAACGTGAGGCTTGGAGCATTGAGCTCACTAATGCCGCCCGGCTGGAAGTCTCCCAGGAAGTGGCCATTTGGCGCACCAAGTTCATGACTGACAGCCTTGCCCAGGCTTGCTCCGAGTCAGAGGCCTGGGTCAACCAGCAGATCCTTCTCACTAATCCTGAAACAACACCATGTCACCCAAAGAAGGTAGCACATCGGCTCTCACCAGTCTCACCTACTCACTCTATGCACACCCCACGCATGCACGCATCTCCCAACTGTCGAGGGCGGCCACAATCCCCCACAAACCCTTTCATAGGACAGGACCCAGCCAACCGCCCCCCTCCCCAATATGCACCCACCAAGATGAGATAACAGGTGCTATGCAGAGCAAATGGGAAGCCATGCATGCTCTAAAGCTAAAAGACCCAGCCTACCATGGTACTATGGCATCTATGCATGCTGTGGAGGTAGAAATGACATCCCCTGAGGTTGCCCTTTTGCTTGTAAGCTCACAGCCCACTTACCCCTCTCGTGCCCCAGAGCCAGCTCAGGCTTCCCCCCTGGTGGACCCCTTAGCAGCGATTGCCTCGACCTTACAAGCACTGGTCCAACGCTTAGATCAGTTGGAAAACCGCCAGCTTCACCACACAACCTGGGCCCCCCCAACACTTGCTCAGGCACCCCCACAACCCCCTCCATTGGCCCCGACATCGACTCACCCACCCTTCCTAATCACGACCCCACAAACAGTTGCTCAACAACAACAGGCTCTTAGCTTTGCTCAAGCTGCCTCTGCTGCCCAGGGACGCAAGCAGTCTGGAGCCCCAAAGAAGACTGGGGCGACAGATTCGCTGGCCTCCCAGGGGCCCAAGAAACACACCACGGACGTCACAGTACTACGCCCTAATGCTAATCCAGGGGTCTCTTTCCCCTCCACCCAGATCATCACAATCAAAGCATGACAAGCTCTCACTCGCACGGTTGCAAACCCACCTGAACTTCTGGGTGGCCGCTGGTCTGCCGGTCTCAACCAGTCTGGAAACTTTACTTTTACTTTTGCTGGGGACCTACCCTTTGCCTCACTTGCCCCTTTTGAGCAGATTCTGACTGCTCAGTTCCCTAACAGCCGCCTTGTCCCCACTCATGGGTGGACTTGGTTCCAACTCCGAATGATTCCTGTCTCTCAAGGTGATGGGGTAATCTTTGACAATGTCACCCTGTGGAATGAGATGATGTGCAACACCTCCTGCCGCTCCCTCCTCTACACCGCTCAACCCACCTGGCAAGTCCCTGCCACCTCAATTAAAGCTGACCTTGCCACTATAGTCTTTGCAGTAGCAAACCAAACTCCCCGCCAAGTGGCAGAGTTCTTAAGCACCCCCATATACATGTTTGGCCGCAAAGGTAAGCTTGTCAGGGCAGGTGCATCTCCGAACCCTGTCCAATGTGGCCGCTGCCACTTGATGGGTCACCGCTCCAACCAGTCAAAGTGTAAACTCCCGGCTGGGGAGGTAAAATGTTATTGGTGTGGAGGCCCACACCCCCATGATCAGCACTCCTACCACTGCAAAGGACATCACCGCAACCCAGGCAGCTGTGACTGCACTTTCAAATGTTTCCTGTGTGGGAAGGCTGGTCATGATGCACGGTCCCACACCTGCCCAACCCGTGGCGATTTTGCCCCCCCTCCCCTCCTAGATCAGCCTCTTGTCCCAACCCAGCGGGAACTGACTGCCCCCAACATCGACCCCTCCAGGCCAACACAAATAAGAACCCCCTCCCCCTCCCTAACCCACAATGTGCCCCCTGCCCGACTGACTAGCATAGTGGAGATCCTGGACCCCATGGCCCCAGATGAGCCCAACCCTCCCTCCCTCCCCTCCAATCCTCAAGGCTCATGCTCAACAGTACTGCGCTCGACAGTCCCTGCCAGAATTGTCAAGCCTGTAGCTCAGGTCCCTGCTTTCCCCCAACTCATGCAACCAGCTAGTGAACTCTTGCCCAACCCCCAGCCCTTTGACCTGCAACTTCGGGCTTGATATATCCTCACACTCACCTCTACCAACGGGACACAACACGAGCAACTCTCCACTGAAGGCCTCACTGAACTCTACAATCTTGCTGCCATCCCCAACCAACAACTCCAATTGAGGGAATCCAACATCTTGATAAGATCATAGGTGGTAAAGGTGCGTGCCTCTCTCTAGATTCCCTCCTCCCTGTAGAGGATACCTCACTTGATTCTGCCCAAGCGAAGTGCGCCGTGCTGGTCAGAATTGGATTAACCACTATCATGCCAATGGGACCCGCCGCCAAACCCCCATTGAGTGCTCAGACTTCATTGATTTAGAATGTTAGACATCTCCATCCTGTCAGTCAACATGAGACGGAGGAACTCCTCTATGCATGCCCTCCTCAATACTAACACTTATGACCACCTTCTTGTGGTCCAAGAACCCTGGTTCAACAGGATAGGAACCTCCCGTTCAGACACCCACCACAGTGGCGTGGATGTGCTAGGAGCCGCAGCCAACCCTGGCTGGAACTTATTTTACCCAGGCCTGGCCGCAGGGCAGCGAGCCAAGGTCCTAATGTACGTCCGCCTCTTCCAACCAGATGACCAGCACTCCCCTTGCCCTTTCATGGTCACTGTACGGCAAGATATCATCTCCCACCCTTCCCTCATGATCGCAGATATCGCTACACCTCGCATTCCTTCAGAGTAGTTAACTTCTATCATGACATCTCCGACCCCTCATCACTATGCTCTCTACTTAATCTGGATTTGGACCCCACTTTACCTACAGTCCTCATGGGAGACTTTAACCTCCACAACCCACTTTGGTCCCCACAGGGTCTAGAAACGTCCCCCCGGTCACACTCCTTTTTGGATTGGACTGCATCTCAGGATCTTTCACTTTCAACCACCCCAGGTGTTATCACCCGAGTTGGCTGCCAACTGAACGCCCCTCTACACTGGATCTAGTCTGGACTAACACTTGTCTGACACTGGATGGAAACTTATCTACCCCCCAAGTTGACTGGGCAGCCTCTCTGGGTTCTGACCATGCTGGTATTCGTGTTGCTTGGTGTCTTGCATTACCCCAGCCCACCCCTCCAGCCAATCATCTGATGTATGTTACTAAAGCCTCTGAGGAAGTCCTCAAAACCTGGCATGAGGCGCTCTCAGACCTCCTTCCCCCCTCTGGACCTCTCACCAGCTCAGAAGATGTGAGAAACAGGCCACTGCCATCCTCAGTGCCCTCACCATGGCTTCCAATGCCCACCTCAGTGTCTCCATTACCCCGCAGGCCAAACGTGCACAGTGGTGGCACCAGCATGCACTCAATCAGTCTCAGCTTTGAAGGCTGGCCCCAGGGGTGATGGCCCAGTCAAGCGCACACTTCTAAACAACCTCCATAAGGAGATCTGGCTGGCTAAACGGGACTGGGCTGACAAGGCCCTTACTGAACTTGATGTGTGGGATGTGGCAAAATGGCGTCATAACCGCCGTTCCACACTCATCCCTGCACTGAAGGGACTAGACAACTCCCTCCTCTGGGACAGGGCTCCCCAGGAGGAACTCTTCACTGCTAGGTTCTTTGGTTCCACTTCCTCCCCAATACCCACTGCCCTAGAGGATGATCCACCCCCTCTCCCTACATGGCCTTTTGCCCCCATCTCCGAGAGTGAGATCTTGGCACTACTGACAAAAATGTCGTCCTCCTCTGCCCCAGGGCATTCCAAGATTTCGTGGCGCATCCTTAAATGGGCCTGGCCAGAAATCAGCAACCACATCACTGAGCTTTTCAACGCCTCCCTAGAGTTCTCTTATGTCCCCCTGGCTTGGAAACAGGCCCTTGTAGTTGTAATTCAGAAACCAGATAAACCAGACTACACTGCACCAAAGGCCTACCGGCCCATCTCCCTTCTGGAAACTCTGGCTAAGCTATTGGAAAAAGCCAAGTGACTCTCCTTTGATGTTGATTGTCACAACACTCTCTCCTCAGCACAGTTCGGTGCCCGCTCCCACTCATGTTGTCTGGATGCAGTACTCACACTCACCCATGATGTCGCGATTGCCCAGTCAAGAGGACTATACTGTGGCATTGCTCTCTTCGACATCTCAGGCTTTTTTGATAACATTCACCCAGCACGATGTGAACATGTAATGGAGCTCCTAGGCCATGACCCGCGCCTCTCCAAATGGATCCGCTCTTTCCTCACAGGACGTTCTGCCACTCTGTCGTTCAATAACCACATAGGTGATGTGCATGCCCTCCGGATTGGGACCCCACAGGGTTCCCCCCTGTCCCCGATCCTATCAACCCTTTACACTAGCCCCCTCATGTCTCAGGCCAAGGACTGGAAAGGGTGCCAGCTATCCATGTACATGGATGATGGCCTCCTTTTCGCATGGTCAGACACCTGGGAGGGTGTCACCCACTCACTCTCCTCACACTATGCTCTGGCTGTTGACTGGCTCTCCCGCTCGGGCATGGCAGTGGAACCAGATAAGACAGAGTGCCTATTCTTCTCTCGAGCTCGCACCCGCAACTTGCCCCCTACCAGGCTCTTCCTGGCTGACCCCCCTAGATCTACCTACTACCAGGTCATTCCTGGTTCTACAGTATGATACTTAGGCTTTTTTCTTACGAAAAAGCTGGACTGGCGCCCGCACATCGACATCATGTGCAGAAGAGCACGCGCTGCCCTCAAACAACTCAAAGTTCTTGGGAACACAGAACGCGGACTATCAATGGCCAACTGGCATCTGGTGGTCAACGCAGTCTGCCTACCAGTTCTGGCCTATGGATCTCAACTTTGGATCCACTCGCGCCAAGCCATGATGCTGTTCAAAAAGCTCCAAAGTGTCTGTAATGATATGGTAAAGGTAATCTCTGGGAGCTTCCACACAGCCCCTCGGGAGCCTCTCCATGAGCTCCTGCACATCCTTCCTATGCGCCACTATTTGTCGAAACTTGCTGACACTACCTCCCTCCAGTTCATCACCCTCCCACAGGCCTCACAGATCACCCAGCGACTTTCTGGCAGTCTGGACAAAACTATACTGGGACCTCTTCCAAAGCACCGGAGATCTGGCCTTAGTACTTATCGCCACACCACTGACCTTGTGACTCTCTCCAAACGCACTCCACCTGTCATGAACTGACACCCTAGAAAACCTCCTGACCCCCAGAAATCCTCAGACGCTCCCAGAGACCTTGTAAAACCCTCAGAGACGAAGATAACCCTAGATTAAGACCAGAGAAGGGCCGGTCTGGACCAGGGCCGGACTCCTGCCAAATTGGAGACCTGTGGGAAGAGTACTAACAGAACCCCACAATGCCTAAACAGCAGTCTACAAACTGCGGACTGCGGACTGCGGATTTCTAAGCCCAAAAGTGGGGCTATTCTCATTGGTGGATCAGTAGGGAGTTAAAGCGAAGTTAACCTCCCCTAAAGTGGTGCACAGACCAAAGTCCCGGTTGTAATTACGTATATAAACCCTTTGGGAATAGAATGGACAGCTCCAGACTGTCCACTTGTGATCCAGTTCCTGATTACCTAGGAGATTAGCCCCACCTTGTGGAAGGCTTCTCATCCCTTGCCCTTGAGCTGTTCACTTCGTCTCCCTTGCACTTTCACCCTCACTCTCATCCTTTGCCCACTTCCAAATCCCTTCCCCTTTGCATACAACCCACTGTCCAGGCAGTCGACAGTGAGTTGTAACACCACCCACAGTATGCCCGGTTGATGTACTTGCACTCGCACCCTGGGAATTTCCCATCTGGGGAGCACAAGTCAGTTTACAGGGTGTTGCCCCCCCACAATCCCAACGGATCGAGATTGCAGCACTCATTGCTCAACCTTGAACTGATGTGGTCCTTATTCATTCAGCTGTGGCTCTTGGGAACAAGAACCGTTCTGATCAAAAGGTTGTTGGAGCCTCAGCCTCGACAATTATGGACTCCAGGGGTGAGTGGACAATGAGCTGGTGCAAAGGCACTAGCATTGTGCGGGCAGATGTGGAACTATTTGGACTAGCGCAGACCATGTGCTGGACCAAGGACTTCTTCTTTGGGTCCCAACCCAAATCCATTGTCATCACATCCCCATCATCCTCTGCAATACTCTCCCTTAAGTTGCAAGACCCTAAGCGTTTTACTGCAGATTTCATCCTATTCCAGAACTCACTGACCTCCTTCATTTCCTCTTTCCCAGGGACATTGCTCACCTTCATATGGACTCCTGCAATGACGAATTACTGTGCCCAAACTGTCTCTGTTCAGGCTGCTGAACACTGCCGTGCTCAAACCCCTCTAGATCAGCTTGATGATCATCCCTCCCCTACCAAATGGAGATCCCTCACCCGTCTTCGCGCTTTTGACAACTGGCGCGAGGAATGGCTTCGAGCCCGAGCGGAACACACCCCAACTCCCAACCACCCCAATCAACGGGATAAACAAGCCTATTCCCTGTCTATTAATGGTCCACCCAACAGCTCAAACCACCCCCTCTGGTCTGCCGCAGCTAAACGGCCCCAGGCTGGTTCTACCCCCTCACGCGTCACACCACGTCCACTGCCCTATGGTTGGCAGTTGGACATGCTTTCACTGCTGAGTACACTATACGCTTTAAACCCAAACTAACCCCCTCCTCTAGGACTTGCCCCTGTGATGGTACCACACCTGCTACTACCACCCACATCCTTTACGACTGCCCTCTCCATCGCGAGAGCCGCATTGCATCAGACATGCACACCTGGTTGGCAACATCAACCCCCCTGATGACCATTTTCAACACCAAGAACCACGTGGAAGCCCTGCTCCGCTTCCTCCAAAACTCACATGCGGCCTTCAAGCCCTACACTGCAATACCACCTCCTGAACCGGATTAGATCTGGCAATGAACCAAAGGACCCCATCTCCCATCGATTTGGTTGGTCTGAACCTACACAGCATTGCAGTCGAACCTTGCCTCACCTAATCAACTCAATTACCTTTACTTTTCCCTGCGGGGTTTTTTCAATGGGGCGCCGCCCTATTACAATTACAGTAGCTACTAGGGGACCCTTTGTACTAGATAGCCACGCGACTTAGGCAAAGGCCTTGCAAGCGTGTCAATGAAACTTGATTCCAAAAAAAAAAAAAAAAAAGCAGAAGGCTGCCAGAGAATTAAAAACCCTGAAAATGGAGAGAGGAGATTTGGATGGATATGTAGCCAAATTCTGCAACTTGGCCAAATGAGCGGGGTATGATGTGAATGAAGAGGCAACACTCGACCTCTTCTCCCAGGGATTACCTAACCCCCTGGTGAAGAATATCATCCAATTCCATCACCCCAAGTCATGGAGCCAGTGGACAAACACTGCCAGAAGACAGCAGCAGGACTACTTGGATTTTCAAACATGCTTTGGTGTGGATACAAAAAAGGGTAAAACCTGTGACCAATGGAAGGCAGCATTTGGAGTAAAACCCATGACTTCATGAGATCCTAATACCATGGACACATTGGCAGATTGCACCAAAGCCTGCAT
>WTXG01000572.1:0-13180 GCA_022496185.1 Multifurca ochricompacta | reverse complement strand
CCAATGCTTTGCCAAGGTCTTTTCTGAAGATGCAGCCCTACAGTTCCCTGACTCAAAACAATGGGACCACACAATCAATCTCAAACCTGATGCTCCAACTACTCTTGACTGCAAAATCTATCCATTCAACCCAGCAGAACAAACAGCACTTGAAGACTTTCTGGATGAACACTTAACAAAAGGCTACATTCATGAATCAAAGTCACAATATGCCTCACCTTTCTTCTTTGTCAAAAAGAAGGATGGTGGTAAAATGTGTCCAGTCCAAGACTACAGAAAGCTGAATGAACATACCATATGAAACACATATCCACTACCACTAATCAACAAACTCATCACCAAAGTACAAAATGTGATGTTATTTACCAAGTTCAATGTACATTGGGGGCATAATAATGTCAGAATAAAAGAAGGTGATCAATGGAAAGCCATGTTTAAAACAAATAAAGGCCTCTTCAAACCTCTGGTGATGTACTTTGGTCTCACAAATTCACCAGCTACTTTCCAAACCATGATGAACTCATTGTTTTGCAAAGAATTAGATGAAGGCTGGCTAGTGTCAAACAATCATGCTGCTGGTTATACTGACTGTGGTTAGTAGCGGTGAGCTAGAAAGACAAGTTAAACTTCAGAGACATTAGTCAAAGGTAAGATAGAAAGTATAGTAGAACTTACACTTCAGAGATTGAAGAAACTCTGAAGTGAAAGGGATGAAACAGACACCCTTATATACCCATGGGGGCCAGGGGAAATGGTCTGTGCACACTGGGAATAAGTCCACAAGTACCAGACAATAAGCAAGAGGGATAAAGGCCATTGGCCAAAGGAGAATCACATGCTATACTGCACATTACTAAGTCCATCACTAATCAGCTGAGTAAGGTGAGCAAAAATGTAATAAAGATAACATAAAAAGTCCGATACTCCGGAATCTAATCTAATCTAATCTACAGCTGAAGTGAACCTTAGATGCCTGAAGCATCTCCTGACACGTCCTGTGTCAACATCCCTCCATGGTGAAGGCATCAATCATAGATGGGAAATGAGTTGGATGAGCACACTGCCATCTTAATTGAACAAGCATATTGCCAGTGAGCATGTCTCAGGTTGTCAATGTTGAGAATGAGTCAACAGCTTGACAGAGACGAGTCGACAAGAAGTGTAGGGTTCAGAGACATATTGAGGTGATTCGCTTATGCAAACTGAAACTCTACACACTTCTTGCGTCACTCTTGAGGTCAAGAATGTGCTCATGGTGGGAAAGTGAAACTGGTATACAAAGTCTCCAGATTCCAGCTCTCTCATTCCAGCACTAGTCCAAATCCAGTTACCATGAGATCAAAAGATGATCTTGGCAGAGACTTTGTAAGGCCATCTGCCAGCATCTCACCAGTGGGAGTTCACACCAAGTCAATCTGGTGTGATTCTACATACTCCCTAATGGCATGGTACTTTATTGGTATGTGCTTTGATCACCTTCCTGTGACAGGGTTTAATGCAAGATCTACTGCACCCTTGTTGTCACAATGCAGTTGTATGTGTAACGCCTGGTGCGGGTGTTCGTCATGACGTGTGATAAGTCGCGTAGCAAAACTACGAAGTCAGGTGTGCACTGTCTTTCAAGTACACGGAGTTCGGGTGAGAAGTCAATACCAAGGAGCTAATCCCTTAGTACCGGTGAGCGGAGAAGTGCCAAAAGCACTGAGATGATTCAAAGGTCGGGTCTTAGGAATCACCCAGAAGGTAATGCACCAAGTCAATTAAGAAGTCGAGTCTAAGGCATACAGGCTATCTAGGCAGGCCTTATATACGTAATAGAGGTCGGAGTCTAATCGGAGTACGTACTCGATGTATCAACGAAGTCGTAATGTATCCTAATGGGGAACGAGTCAATGTGGGCCAGGTGAGAATATACGTAGATGGATCTGGTATAGTCGCGATTCTGGTGGGAAAATACGTAAGCGTTCTTGTGTAAAGTATGAGTCAGAGATAAGCACAGCCTCGGTCAAAGATAAGGGACAAATAGTACAAAGGAAGTCATAACACAGTCAACAAAGGTCAAACAGAGCCAAACAGCACGTCACGTGAAGGGAAAAGAAAGAGACGACACAGGGGTTCGTAACATTACCCCTCTTTAAGTCCTAGCAGAGCCAGCTAGATTGGCATACCATCATCATCCTGGACCAGGAGAGGTAGTCATCAGCTACGGCATAGTGGTCAGCATCGTAGTTCTCCTTTTCTTGTCTGTGGGGCAAACGTGTGTTCGTAGAAAACCGTAGGGCCCCCGTCTCCCACAGCGAAAGCAGCCGTCGTAAACATGGCAGTCGATCTCCCGATGTCCGGCGTTGTGGGAGAGACATTTGCCGCACCACCCTGAGGGGTTCTGGACGGTGGGGCCTGTGTAAGTCGCCTGAATAGCATTGGCGACTCCAGTGCGAAGTGCTCTGGCAGTGTCGACATCGTTTCGCGGCCTTGGGGCAGCACCAGCTGAGGTGGTACTTGCTGTTGCAATGCCAGCAAGTCTTGCCATCGGGTTTTCATGGAGTCGTGGCATTTCAAGCAGTGAGGGTTAAGCCAGGGTGCAGGTCGAGGCGGCGACGAGGGAGTGGTCGCACAAAAATATCGGCATACCGTTCGGAAATAATCTGGTATGCCTCTCCTTTTCCAACCTTGTCCTGATGCTCGCCAGGTGATGCTCTATGTCGAAAACCCCCAATTAATCTTTACCATTTGTCGTTCGTATCGTGGGCTGCATCTCAAGTTGTCCTGAAGTGCCTGAACTTGCAGAGTCGTGCAATTTCGGTGGTCATGTGGCATCGTAGGTCCCGAAGCACTTCATTGATCGCGAAAGGCGCGTGGGTCGTGGGTGAGAGGTGTTGCAAGTGTTCGGGCCTAGGACATAATGTAGTTGCCCGACGTTTTTCTCTTCAAGGTAGACTGGGGCCCCATAGACAGGCCCTCCTTTCTCTAAGCATCCAGCTACGTCCATCCTTCGTTGGTGTAATAAATATATTTGGCTACTCTGTAGTGCCATCATTCTTGGTCGATGGGATCATGAGTGGGAAGTAAAATTGTGAGTTGGGGTCGTTGGGGAAAAAGGGGAACTCGGGGACTGTCACCAAAGTCTACATCGATCAGGTCGTTGGGATGGGGATGTTCGGGCAGATTAAAATCTCATCGATGTCGATGATTCTGTCCCCTTGGGCCACTTGGGCGGTCGCATCGTAGTCAATAGGAGAAAGTGGGCGAGAAGGAGGATGCACAGGAGTAAGTACGGGAAACGCATCGATGGCGGCGAGGCGTGGATCTTAGAGGAGGACATGGCGAGTTTCTGGTCAGTTGTGGGGAGAGAGCTGTTCGCAACTCGTATTTTTCTGGCTCTTTATCTGCCTCTGGGTGGCGTCTATAGAAGTCTTCGATGAGTTTGGGCGCAAAGACATCCGCAGCAGGTTCCCACGAGTTGTCGGCATCTGGGAATCCCTTCCATTTGATCAAGTAGTGGAGCTTCGATTACGTCCTCGACCCTTCCATTTGGCTCGGCAATACGTTCTACTTCCCATTCCGGTTCTCCATCAACGAGGTCAGGGGGAGGTCTGGGAAAGTTCTGTCCATGAATGGCGGTTTCTTTGTACGGCGTTAGAAGGTTGGCATGGAAGACAGGGTGTATCTTCCAGGTGGCGGGTAACGTGAGCTTGTACGTAACGTCCGAGAGCTTCTGTTCGATTACGAAGGGCCATGGCGTCTGGGAGCTAATTTTGCTGTTGGGTGCGACGTGTGGATATTGCGCCCTTCTAACCAGACTTGATCTCCGACCTGGTAGGGCGTAAACTTAGTAGGCTTCTCGCCAGGGTCCTTTGCGCCTTCTGAAGGTTTCTACTGGCCGATTCCCGTATTTCCTCCCATTGGTCGATACGCTGTGTCACAGATGGTACTTCGTGGGTTTGTCTGTCCATGTGTGCGAGGGTTCCATCCCATAATAAGAGAGAAGGGAGTGGTCTTCGTCGTTCCATTTGGCCAGCTATTGTGTGCAAACTCAGCTGTCGCCAGCCACTCTGCCCAGTCGTTCTGTCGTTCGTTACACCAAAATCGAAGGTACTGTTCTAGCCATTGATTGTTCGTTCTGACTGTCCATCCGTCTGGGGGTGATATGCGTGGATATGTTCTGTTGAATGTCGAGACGTTTACAGAGTGCTCGGGCAACATGGAGGCAATCGTGGGTCTCGGTCAGAAATAATCTTCTGCGGCAGTCCATAATGTCGTAGACGTGATCCAGGTAGAGTTTGCAACTCCTTCGCTGATATTGTCTCGTTACAGGGGATGAAGAGGGCAGCCTTTGAATAGTCATGGTCCGTAATGGTGAGTATCGAGTCGTATCCTTGTGACTGTGGGAGTTTGACAATGAAGTCCATGGCGATGGTCTGGAAGGGAGCTGTTGCGATGGTGTAATGGGTGAAAGTGCCGGCGGTCTTGGGTGAGTGTTTACTTTGTTGCCTGGCATTCTGCGCATCCTTTGACATATGCTTCACATCCTTTTTCATGTTTGGCCACCAGTAATCTCGTTTGGCAAGGGCGTATGTGTTTGCAATCCCCGGGTGTCCTGCAGAGGGAAGGTCGTGGTGAAAATGAATCACCCCCCTCTTAATGTTGTCGCCACGGTGACAACCAATCGATCGCCATCTTTCCACCAGAGGCCGTCTTTCATTTTTATGTTATGCGGCTCTGCCCAGGATTTGCACAGTTCCTGGTTCATGTTCTGTGTTACTTGGGCCCATAATCCATGTCATGGAGGCTAACAACCGCGGTCTTGCGAAGACATCTTCTGGTAAAACGACGATATTGTCATTGTCATTTTCCCCTTCATCTCGTCTGGTTGGTCTGGACAGGGCATCAGCTCGTGCATTACGAGCTCCAGGTAAGTGTTGAGCGTGAAGTTGTACTCTTCAGCTCCAAGACTTCTCGTGCTATCCGTCGGCTGATCTTGTGCGGTTCTTCCAGTACAAGAGGTTGGAGTGGTCGTATAGATGATGGTTTTGTGCGGGATCCAGCCAAGTATGGTCGCCAATGTCGTAATGCTTTACGATAGCCAATAATTCCCTGTCCCAAATGTCATAATTCCTTTCTGCTGGTGAGAAGTTTCCGAGTAGAATGCGACGGGATGAAGAATCCCCCAGTATCTCTTTGTGATAAAACTGCGCCGTTGGCATACATGGAAGCATCAACTTCCAGTTCAAAGGGTTTGGCCAAGTCAGGTTGAATAAGAACGGTTCAGAGCTGATAATCGCTTTTATTGGTCGAATGCTTCTGTTGTAGTTCGTCCCAGTGCCAGGGCACGTCCTTTTTCAGAAATCATTAAGTGGTCGGGCGATGGCCGAGAATCCTTGACAAAGCGTCGGTAGAAATTGCAAAATCCAATGAATGATCTGACGTCTTTGGTACACTGAGGGCGGTCCATTCTCGAATGCCTTGACTTTTACAGGGTCCATGCGCACTTGCCCCCCTTCTAGGATACACCCAGATATTCGACGGTCTTTTGTTCGAAGGAACATTTGGCAGGTTTCAAATAAAGGTCATGTTTGCCAGGATTTCTAGTACTTCGTGAACTCGGGTTCGATGGTGGTGAATGTCGTCTTTGTGGCTACCAGGATATCATCCATATACACACAACCTCTTCTGTGAGGATCAGGTCTCGGAAAATGTGATTCATCATGGCCTGGAAGGTTGCCGGTGAGTTTGTCAAGCCAAAGAACATAACGTTGGGTTCGAAGAGTCCTTGATTGGTCTTGAAGGCGCTTTGGCTGGTCGCCTTCTCGATGCGAATGTTGTTGTATCCCCAACGAAGTCCATCTTTGAAAACAGGGCTTTGTCACGCATTTTGTCGATGATTTCCGAGATCAGAGGAAGTGGGTAGTTATTTTTCACCGTGAGTTCGTTAATCCGTCTGTAATCCTGTACTGGTCGTAGTTTCCCGTCCTTCTTTTTAATGAAAAAGAAGGGTGATGCATAGGGCGAGTTGGAAGGTCGTATGTAGCCTTTTGCCAGGTGTTCCTCCAGAAGGTAGAGAGCGCTTCCTTCTCCGGCTGTGACAGGGGTAGATCTTACAATCCACTGATCGTGGGGCATCCGGACGAAATCAATAGCATGGTCCCAAGGTCGAGAGGGAGGGAAGCGTTGCGATTCTTCCTCTGAGAAGACCTTCCAATGTCGATGATATTCTGCGGGACTACTTCTTCAAACGTCTTTCTGGTTCTTCTGTGCCTCTGCCTGGGCCAGTTCTGATGCTTTGTAACATAACAGTACACCTGATCCACAGGTTCTACATCACTCCAGGTGATGGCCGATCCCATGACAATAGCATGGGTGAGAGGGTGTCGTGCAGCGTAGTCGTATCCCAGGGACGTAATGATACTGGGTAGAAATCTTTATCCATGGTGGCCTCTGCCCAGTTGATCTTGGGTTCGAATGCTGCCAGCCATGGGTATCCTAGAACCATGTCTCCTCTCCTAGATCCATGATGAGGAAGCGAAGTGCTTCGTTTGTTCCCCAACCTGTACTTCCAAATCACAGCAATGCGTGATTTTCCCAGCTTTGTTAGCTGTCCCATCTATGTTCCAAATGTTTTTCTCTTGGGGAAGTAACTGTGTCCCCATCCTAGCGTCCTCTGGAGTCGTTGGCTAATGAAGTTGTCTGTAGCTCCAGAGTCGATCAATATCCGTCTGTCGGCCATCTTCTGTTTGGTTTCAAAATGTACTGGTATTTTTAACGATTTGAAACGACTAGTGTATACAGAAGTTACATGGAGTGCTCTTGCCCAGGCCGATGGGGTCGAGCCAATCAAAAATCCTTCTGGCCAAAGGCCTTGTCAACGATCAGGCGCGTACGCCTCGTCTCGTTCATCATATGTCCCAGATAGCTGCCACTTTCTGTTCTTTAGTTTTGGGGCAGTTACTGGGTTTTCTTTTGACTGGGGTGGTAGGTTCTGTATTGGCGGTGTCGTGGTAGTGGCGGCTACTGTTGCTTCAGCAGCACGAACTGTTTTCTTCGGGCAGAATCGTGACATGTGCCCTTGTGCTCGGCAGTGAAAGCAGCGCCCTTCCTTTATAAGGTTCCTTTTTTCATCATTGGTAGGGCTGCACGGGCCTTGGTGCAATCTGCCGATGTGTCCATGGCGTTGGGGTCTCGAGAATGAGTGGGTTTTACCCCAAACGCCGTTTCCACTGATTGCGGGTTTTACCCTTCTTTGTGTCGACTCCAAATTGTGTTTGGAAGTCCAAATAATCCTGCTGCTGTGTTCTGGCAGCGCTCGTCCACTGACTCCATGATCGGGGTGATGAAATTGGATGATGTTTTTCACCAGGGGGTTGGGCAACCCCTGGGAGAAGAGGTCAAGTGTCGCCTCTTCATTTACATCGTACCCCGCTCTCTTGGCCAGGTTGCGAATCTGGCTACATAGCCATCTAAGTCCCCTCTTTCCATTTTGAGGGACTTCAGTTCTCTGGCGGCCTTCTGTTGGCCTGCCCGTCTGTGAAGGCGTCTTTGAATCTTTGCGCCACTACATCCCACAGATCCTCATCTGTGGTCCTGGTTCCAGCTGTAACCCTATTGTTCAGCCATTCAATCTGCTCCATTGTCCAGTCATCGACGGAATCCCCTCTAATAAGCAAGAGGAAGAGGTTGGTTCGTTGGAAAGGGTTCACGATTTGTGGGACGTCATGGTTGAAGTTTTTGAATGTCTCAAATTCGAGCATGAACTTCTTGCTCTGTGATCGGTCACCGGTGAACGTGGTTGGCAGGACTCCTGTAAGGCATCCTGATGGGGGAGGAAGGTTCGGAGCAGGGGCAGTGGGAGCGGGGTCAGGTAACTGTGCAGCAATGGTTGACATTGTTGGGTACGTAAGAGTCGGGGTGTCTGAGGTTTGTTGTGTGATCTGGGGAGAGACTAAAGCAGATGTTCTGAATGTAGTACTCTTGGGTGCAACTGTCTGAGCCGTAAAACTGGTGGCTATAACTTGTGCGTCTTCGCTGCTTTCTTCAATGTATTCTTCTGGTTCTGAATCTGTGATGATGGCCGGAGGATTTTCTCTCCAAGGTCCTAAGCCGTACTCTGGTGGGGCAGGTCCTGTAGTGACCCAGGAACGATGGCTTCTAGAGTAATGGATATGGTACCAGACCCTCTTCTGTTCGTTGTATTCAACTGGCTGGTACTGGTCATCGTGATAGACGTAGTATCCAAACTCAGTTTCAAAGTCTTTCCAGATGGCAGAGCCAAGGACTTGTTGTGAAAGATTATCCTCGTCTCGGCGGTCGATGAGTTCTTCGTTGTGCAAGGTCTGACTGCAGCTGGATGAAGCCACAGTGGGGAGAGACTCGACTTAATGTAACGCCTGGTGCGGGCGTTCGTCACAACGTGTGATAAGTTGCGTAGCAAAACTACGAAGTCAGGTGTGCACTGTCTTTCAAGTACACGGAGTTCGGGTGAGAAGTCAATACCAAGGAGCTAATCCCTTAGTACCGGTGAGTGGAGAAGTGCCAAAAGCACTGAGACGATTCAAAGGTCGGGTCTTAGGAATCACCCAGAAGGTAATGCACCAAGTCAATTAAGAAGTCGAGTCTAAGGCATACAGGCTATCTAGGCAGGCCTTATATACGTAATAGAGATTGGAGTCTGAATCGGAGTACTGTACTCGATGTATCAACGAAGTCGTAATGTATCTAAATGGGGAATGGATTCAATGTGGGCCAGGTGAGAATATACATAGACGGATCCGGTATAGTCACGATTCTGGTGGGAAAATACGTAAGAGTTCTTGTGTAAAGTACGAGTCAGAGATAAGCACAGCCTCGGTCAAAGATAAGGGACAATTATGTACAAAGGAAGTCATAACACAGTCAACAAAGAATCAAACAGAGCCAAACAGCATGTCACGTGAAGGGGAAAAGAAACGAGACGACGCAACGGGGTTCGTAACAGTATGGGTGAACTGACTTCATATTCCAACTCCTGCATAAAGGTCCTATACCACACAGCCTGATTTGAAGCCTCAGCAAGGCTCATATACTCGGCTTCTGTGGTGGACTGTGCTACTGTCTTTTGTTTCCTAGAGCACCAACTAATGGCTCCATTAGCAAGGAAAAAGACATAGCCTGAGGTGGAGTGGTGGTCCTCTTGATCTCCCCATGAGGAGTCTGCATAGCCATGAAGGCCAACTTCACCATTCCCTCCAGAATAGCGCAACTTGTAGTCCTTTGTAGTATTTAGATAAGCTAGGACATACTTTGCTAGTCACATGTGCTGCTGGGAAGGATTGGAAGTGAATTGGCTAAGGTGTGCAACAGCAAAACTAATGTCAGGTCTGCTTCCAATCTGCACCCAGAGCAGAGACCCCATTAACTGCTGATACCTCTTAATATCAGAGGTAGATGCCTGGTCTTCAAACTTGACCAAATGAACATCCATGCCAGAGGGTAGAGGAGTATATACTGGGTTGGAATCCCCCATTCCAAACCTCTCAACTATTGAGGATACATAGGCTGTCTGGTCAATATCCAGTGTCTTGTTAGGATGATCCCTGGTGATGTTAACTCCAAGGTAGGACTGGATTTTGCCAAGATCAGTCATCTCATATCAATTAGATAGAGAGTCCTTCAGCCATTGAATCTTCTTAGTGGAGGACCCAAGTATAGTGATGTCATCAACATATAAAATGATGAAAAGTGAACCATCCCCCTCTTGGTGATGATACACATATACTCCTGCATCAGAGTATGTCCAAGTAAAGCTCAGTTCATTGAGAACTGCATGGAATTGCAAGTTCCATGCTCAGGAAGCTTGTTTGAGGCCATACAGAGCCTTCTGTAGCCTACAAACTTTGGACTCTTGTCCAGCAATGATGAAACCAACTGGTTGCTCCATGTAGATCTCCTCATCCAGGTCACCATGCAGGAATGCCAATTTGACATCCATTTGATGGATTTCCCAATCCTCAAGCATGGCCAATGCTAATAACAGTCTAAGAGACTCAAATCTGGCAACTGGGGAGAAAGTTTCATTGAAGTCCACCCCCTCTATTTGGGTGAACCCTTTTGCTACAAGCCTAGCACAAAAGCATCCATCTGCTTTTAATTTAAAGACCCACTTGGACTTTACAGCCTTTCTACCTTCAGGAAGGTCTTCAAGGCGCCACACTTTAAGTTTTTCTAAGGTGTCAATTTCATATTGACATGCCTCAAGCCAATCACTGGCATTTTCAGACTCCATTGCTTCTTTAAAAGTAAGAGGATCCCTGTAAGGTGATCCTGCAGCATTGAGTAGATCCATGTGTCCAAGTCTGGAAGAACCTTGCACAGACTCTGCATTATCCTCATTGTAGAAGCAAGGATTCAGATGATGATTTCTATTGGGGCATGCAGTATCCAAGTCTAAATCATCTTGGATTGCCCTATCTCATCATTCAGAGCATGGACTTGTCCTCTGAAAATTAGGTTGAGGAAGTCTGCCTGCAATCCTTTCAGATTTTCTGATGGCACAGGTTCTTTTGGGAGGGGAGGATGGTTCCATGACTTGTGATGGAGGAGTCTGATATATAGTCTGAGGGTGTGTGGTGTCTTCATTACATGTAGGTGTGGTAGGCTGAGGTGGTAATTGAGGAGGTACAATGTCCTCCTGTTCCTCTTCTAGGTCTTCCTCATCTTGAGGAGCCTCAGGAACATGTGTAGCAGTTGCTGGTGGTGGTTGGACATTTCCACCAGGTAAAATAAATGAGCTGCCTTCATTAGGCTGCTCTATTGGTTTATCTGCTCTGTTGTCCTTGACAGAGCAGGATGGGAAGGATCTCTCATCAAATGTAACATCTCGTGAAAAGATGAGAGACCAGATACAACTATCCCAAAGTGTATAGCCCTTAGAAGTGGGCTCATATCCAACAAAGACAGCTTCCCTGGCTTTGGGATCTAGTTTATGCTGCTTGCCCTCTGGAACATGATAGTAGGCTTTGCAACTAAAGACCTTAAAGTATGAGACATCTGGTTTGTTCCCAACCAGAAGCTCAAGCAGAGTTTTCCACTTATTAGAATGGATGGGAGTTCTATTGTAGATATGACATGCTGTCTCAACAGCACACTCCCAGAAACCAAGAGACAGGCCAGCATTGTGCAGCATGCTAGTGCCTTTTTCCATAATGGTTCTATTAAATCTCTCAGCCCTTCCGTTCTGTTGTGGACTATACAGCATCATGAGTTTATGCTCAATGCCAAAATCTTCAAGCGTTGCCTTCAGTGCCTTGTTCACATACTCACCACCACAATCTGTATGAAGACACTTGATTTTATGATTAAATTTGTTTTCTAGTAGTGTCTTCAGTTTATTAAAAACTGGTGTGAACAGATCTTTAGACTTCATTGGAACGATTAAGGCATATCTGCTAAAATCGTCCAAGAAGGTGGCAAAGTATAGATTCCCTTGTATTGAACTGCACTGCAAGGGACCTACAAGACACATCCCTTCTTGACCACTTACCACCACCATCACCTTTGGGTTTTTGTGTTGTTTCGCTGCTTGAGTTGCCTCCCATGTCCAATCGCTTTGCTGCTCTTTCGGAGCCCCCTCCCCCACCTCCCCCTTCTCCTGCCCAGGTTCTCACCTCGGCCATTACCCAACTTTATGATGGGATGGTTGAGGCTGAGGCTTCCTTCCCTGGGGATGACAATGCTTATGTTGCCACCCTCCATGAACACCTCCAGGCCTTCTTTGACTTTGCCCCTGTTCAGGGGGCCCCCTCACTCATCCTCTCCTACATGGCGCACTCCCCAGCCTTTGTGGCTGCCTTGCATGCTTCTTTCCCTACCCCCATCTCCAGTCTCACCAGGGTCTTCAATGATGACCTGCTCCTGATCCATCAGGAATTGCAGCTCCTCAACAGGTCTCTGGTTGCACTCTCTGCTGGTGGCACACCAGCACCCCCCCCTCCTACTGCACCCCCTCCTGCTTCTGCCCCGGGCCCTTCCAAGAAAGGTAAGGCCCCAGCCCAGGCCCCTCCTGCTCCACCTGCCCAGGCCTCAGCCCAGGCTGCCCCAGCCAAGGCCCCCAAGGCCAAGGCCAAGCCCTCTGCCCTGGCCCCCTCCCCTGCTCCCCCTCCTGCCCCCACTGCCCCTGCTGCCCCTGCCCCCTCCCCCCCTTCCTCCTATGCTGCTGCTGCCAAGAGGCGTGCGAGACCCTCTCTGGTAGTATTTCCTGGTTCTGTGCAGGACATCTCTGACCCACCATTTGTGTGCAAGCCCCCAGGGGCTATTGTTTCCTTTTTGAACTCTGAGCCGTCTGGCTCAGGTACTCAAGTCTCTCTGTCTGCTGCGCGGTGGACACCGAAGAAGAACTTGGTTCTCACAGCCGGACCTGACGTCTCCAAGGCCAACCTCCTTTCTGCCCAACCCCTCATCACCTCAGTGCTTGGTCCCTTCTTGTCAGTGATGGGCCAGCCCCTTGCCCCCTCCTCCCACCCAAATGTTCGGTGGTCCTGGGTGACCATCAACGGCCTTGCAACTGGCATGACCCCGCATACTGGCGCCCATTCTCCCCAGGCCTGCCACGAGGCCCTGGGTTGTGAGAATCTGGTGTACAGGGCACTCAAAGTGACGGCCCTCCCCTCCTGGGTCTGCGCCCCCTCCACCCTCCTCCCTGGCTCCACTTCCTCTGTGGTGGTGGCCTTTGAGGACCTGGATGGTGTGGTGCTGGCGGGCCTCTTGGCCCAGCGCACCCTCTATGCCTTTGGGCATGCTGGTGCAGTCCGATGATGGAAGAAGCTGCCCCGCGTCAAGAAGCCAGCTGTCCTGGCCACCTCACCCACTGCCTAGCAGCATTTTTCTTTTTTACTTGTCACTTTTGTGTTTCGGCTTTCATTTTCCGACCGGTTGGGTTCTCGACCGTGTCATCACCAAGGGTTCTGGACCTGGCAAGCACGCCTAGCCATTCCCGCTTAATCTATTTCCTCCTTCTTTTCCCCACCCTCCAGGGTGGGGGGTCCTGGTCTTAGCTCTGGGTCTTCCATGTACATTCTCCATGGTTTTTCCCTTAGGGTTTCTGCACATTACCTCTGGACCTTTGTCCCTTCACCACAGTAGTTACTATGTCCCTGTAGTAGCCGCGCGATTTGCCGGTTTGGCTGAAGCGCGTAATAAAGTTGAGTTCAAA
>WTXG01000571.1:0-13237 GCA_022496185.1 Multifurca ochricompacta | reverse complement strand
ACTCCAATCATGACGTCCCACAAATCGTGAACCCTTTCCAATGAACCAACCTCTTCCTCTCACTTATCAGAGGGGATTCCATCGATGATTGGACAATGGAGCAGATCAAATGGCTGAACGACAGAGTTACAGCCAGAACCAGAACCACAGACAAGGATCTGTGGGATACAGTGGCACAAAGATTTAAAGACGCCTTCACAGATGGACAGGCCAAGCAGAAGGCCGCCAGAGAATTGAAATCCCTCAAAATGGAGAGAGGGGATTTAGATGGCTATGTAGCCAGATTCCGCAACCTGGCCAAGAGAGCGGGGTACGATGTGAATGAAGAGGCAATGCTCGACCTCTTCTCCCAGGGGCTGCCCAACCCCTTGGTGAAAATATTATCCAATTCCATCACCCTGAGTCATGGAGCCAGTGGACAAGTGCTGCTAGGATGCAGCAGCAGGATTATTTGGACTTCCAGATGCACTTTGGAGTAGACACAAAGAAGGGCAGAACCTGCAACCAGTGGAAGGCGGCATTTGGGGTAAAACCTACTACCTCACGAGACCCCAATGCCATGGACACGTCAGCAGATCACACCAAAGCCCATGCAGCCCTCACCGACAATGAAAAAAGAAACCTTATGAAGGAAGGGCGCTGCTTCCATTGCCGAGCACAGGGGCACATGTCACAATTTTGCCCAAAGAAGACAGCCCGTGCTGCTGAAGCAATGGTAGCCACTACTACCACAGCACCACCAGTACAAAATCTACCGACCCCAGCAAAAGAAAACCCAGCAACCACCCCAAAAACCAAAGAACAGAAGGCAGCGGCTATATGGGAACATATGATGAATGAGGATGAGGCAGTATGAGCCCTGATCGTTGACAAGGCCTTTGGCCAGAAGGATTTTTGATTGGCTCAACCCCATCAGCCTGGGCAAGAGCACTCCATGTAACTTCTGTGTACACTAGTCGTTTCAAGTCTCTAAAAATACCAGTACACTTTGAAACCAAACAGAAGACAGCTGACAGACGGATATTGATTGACTCTGGAGCTACAGACAATTTCATCAGCCAATGACTCCAGAGGATGCTAGGACTGGGGACACAGTTGCTTCCCCAAGAGAAAAACATTTGGAACATAGACGGGACAGCTAACAAAGCTGGGAAGATCACACATTGCTGTGATTTGGAAGTACAGGTTGGGGAGCAGACTAAACAACTCCATTTCCTCATTATGGATCTAGGCAAAGAAGATATGGTTCTAGGGTATCCATGGCTGGCAGCATTCGAGCCTAAAATCAACTGGGCAGAAGCAACAATGGGCAAGGACTTCTACCCGGTTATCATTACATCTCTAGGATATGACTACACTGCACAACACCCTCTCACCCATGCTATCGTCATGGGATTGGCTGTCACCTGGAGTGACGTAGAACCTGTGGATCAGGTGTATTGCTATGTTACAAAGGCATCGGAATTGGCTCAGGCAGAAGCACAGAAGAACCCAGAAAAGATGTTTGAGGAGGCAGTCCCTGTGGAGTATCATTGACATTGGAAGGTTTTCTCGGAGGAAGAATCACAACACTTCCCTCCCTCTCAACCTTGGGACCACGCCATTGACTTTGTCCTGAATGCCCCGCAATCAGTAGACTGTAAGATCTATCCCCTGTCTCAGCCGGAAAAGGAAGCACTCTCTACCTTCCTGGAGGAACACCTGGCAAAAGGATATATACGACCCTCGAACTTGCCCTATGCCTCACCCTTCTTTTTCATTAAAAAGGACAGGAAACTGCAACCGGTACAGGACTACAGACAGATTAACGAACTCACGGTGAAAAACAACTACCCACTCCCTTTGATCTCGGAAATCATTGATAAAATGCGCAATAAAGCCCTGTTCTCGAAGATGGACGTCCGCTGGGGATATAATAACATTCGAATTCGAGAAGGCGACCAGCCCAAGGCTGCCTTTAAGACCAATCAAGGACTGTTCGAACCCAACATTATGTTCTTTGGCTTGACGAACTCGCCAGTGACCTTCCAGTCCATGATGAACCATATTTTCCAAGACCTGATCCTTACAGAGGAAGTTGTGGTGTATATGGATGACATCCTGGTGGCTACAAAAGACAACATTCATCACCACCGGACCCGAGTTCACAAAGTACTGGAAATCCTGGCAAAATACGATCTTTATTTGAAACCCGCCAAGTGCTCCTTCGAGCAGAAGACTGTCGAATATTTGGGTGTCATCCTAGAAGGGGGACAAGTACGCATGGACCCTGTAAAAGTACAAGGCATTCGAGAATGGTCTATCCCTCAGTGTACCAAAGACGTCAGATTGTTCATTGGCTTTTGCAATTTCTACCGACATTTTGTCAAAGGATTCTTGGCCATCACCTGACCGCTCAATGATTTATTGAAAAAGGATGTACTTTGGCATTGGGACGAACTACAGCAGAAGGCATTCAACCAAATAAAGGCAATCATCAGCTCTGAACCAGTTCTTATTCAACCCAACTTAGCCAAACCCTTTGAACTAGAAGTTGATGCCTCCATGTATGCCAATGGCGCAGTTTTATCACAGAGAGATACTGGAGGAATCCTTCATCCAGTTGCATTCTATTCCGAAACATTCTCATTGGCAGAAAGGAACTATGATATTTGGGACAGGGAACTGTTGGCTATCATAAAAGCACTACAACACTGGTGACCATATTTGGCTGGATCCCCACACAAAACCATCATCTATATGGACCACTCCAACCTTCTTTATTGGAGAGAACCTCACAAGATCAGTTGACGAATCGCACAAGAAGTTTTGGAGCTTGAAGAGTACAACTTCACACTCAGGCACCTACCTGGGGCTCGTAATGCCTGAGCCGATGCCTTGTCCAGACCAACCGGATGTGATGAAGGGGAAAACGACAATGATAATATCGTCATCTTACCCGAAGAGGTCTTTGCAAAGACCACTGTTGTTAGCCTCCACAACATGGATCTATGGGCCCAAGTAACGCAGAATATGAACCAGGAGCTGTGCAAATCCTGGGCAGAGCCACATAACATAAAAATGAAAAATGGCCTTTGGTGGAAAGACGGCGATCAATTGGTTGTCACCGGTGGCGACAACGTTAAGAGGGGGGTGATCCATTTTCACCATGACCTTCCCTCTGCAGGACACCCTGGGATTGCAAACACTTACGCCCTTGCCAAACGAGATTACTGGTGGCCAAACATGAAAAAGGATGTTGAAGCATATGTCAAAGGATGTGCAGAATGCCAGGCAAACAAAGTAAACACTCATCCAAGACCACCGGCACTTTCACCCATCACACCAGTTGCGACAGCCCCCTTCCAAACCATCACTATGGACTTTATCGTCAAGCTCCCACAGTCACAAGGATACGACTCAATACTCACCATCACAGACCATGACTGTTCAAAAGCAGCCCTCTTTATCCCCTGCAACGAAACGATATCAGCAGAAGGAGTCGCAAAACTTTACCTGAACCATGTCTATCAACACTATGGACTCCCCCAAAAGATCATTTCAGACTGAGACCTGCAATTTGCATCCATGTTTGCCCAAGCCCTCTGTAAACGTCTCGACATCCAGCAGAACATCTCCACAGCATATCACCCTCAGACGGATGGTCAGTCGGAATGTACAAATCAGTGGTTGGAACAGTATCTTTGGTTCTGGTGTAATGAACAACAAGACGACTGGGCAGAATGGCTAGCGATGGCTGAGTTTGCACATAACAGCTGGCCAAATGGAACAACAAAAGCTACCCCCTTCTCCCTTATTATGGGATGGGACCCCTGCACTATGTGGATGGACAAACCCACAAATGTACCATCTGTGACACAGCGTATCGGCCAATGGGAGGAGATATGGGAATCGGCCAATAGAAATCTTCAGAAGGTGCAAAGGACCCTAGCCAAGAAGCCCACTAAGTTTATGCCCTACCAGGTTGGGGATCAAGTCTGGCTAGAAGGGCGTAACATCCATACATCGCATCCAACGGTGAAATTAGCTCCCAGATGCCACGGCCCCTTTGTAATTGAACAGAAGCTTTCGGACGTCACGTACAAGCTCATGCTACCTACCACCTGGAAGATACATCCCATCTTCCACACCGGTCTTTTGACACCATACAAAGAAACTTCTATTCATGGACATAATTTTCCCAGACTGCCCCCTGACCTAGTCGACAGAGAGCCAGAATGGGAAGTAGAATGTATCGCTGATGCAAAATGGAAGGGTTGAGGGCGCAATCGGAAGCTCCATTACTTGATCAAATGGAAGGGATTCCCAGATGCCGACAACTCATGGGAACTGCTGTGGATGTCTTTGCGCCCAAGCTCATCGAAGACTTCTACAGGTGCCACCCAGAGGCAGATAAAGGGCCAGAGAATACAAGTTGCTATACCATCCTCCCCCACAACTGACCAGGAACTCATCATGTCGCCATCCAAGATCACACCTCTGCGCCATTGATGCGTTTCCCGTACTTACTCCTGTGCATCCTCCTTCTTGTCCACTTTCTCCTATTGACTACATGCGACCGCCCAAGTGGCCCAAGGGGACAGAATCATCGACATCAATGAAGATTTTAATCTGCCCAAACACCCCCATCCCAACGACCTAATCAATGTAGACTTTGGCGATGAATCCCCCAATTCCCCTTCTTCCCCAACACCCCAACTCGCAGTTTTACTTCCCACTCATGATCCATCGTCCAAAAATGACGGCACTACGGAAGTGGCCAAGTATATTTATTACACCAACAAGGTATGGACGTGGCTGGTGCTTGGAAAAAGGAGGACCTGTCTATGGGGCCCCAGTCTATTTAGAAGAAAGAACATCGATCGACTGCATTATGTCCTGGGGCCTGAACACTTGCAACATCTCTGGCCCACGACCCATGCACCTTGCTATCAATGAGGTGCTCCAGGACCTGCATATGCCATGACTAACTGCAAGATGCATGACTCACAAGTTCCAGGCTCCAGGACAACTTGGAGATGCAGCGCCATGACTATGAGCGCAAATGGTGAAGATCAATCGAGGGGTCTTCGACATAGAACATCACCTGGCAAGTATTAGGACAAGACTGGAGCGAGGAGAGGCATACCAGATCATATCCGAACAGTACGCAGACATCTTGCTCAGCTGCTTCCCCGTCGCCGCCTCAACCTTGCACCTCGCTCAACCCTCATTGCTTCGAAATGCCACGCCTTCATGAAAACCCGATGGTAAGCTTTGCTGGCGCTGTAGCAGCAAGTACCACCTTAGCTGGTGTTGCCCCACAGCCAAGAAACGATGTCAACACTGCCAAAGCACCTCACACTGGAGTCGTCAATGCCTATTCTGACAGCTTACACAGGCCCCCACAGTCCAGAACCCATCCAGGTGGTGTGGCAAGTGTCTCTCCCACAATGCCAGACATCGAGAAATCAACTGTCATGTTTACAACAGCTGCTTTTGCTGTGGGAGGCAAGGGCCCTACAGTTTTCTACAACACACGTTTGCCCCACAGATGAAGAGAAAGGAGAACTATGACGCAGACCACTACGCTGTAGCAACGACTACCTCTCCTAGTCCAGGATGATGATGGTATGCCAATCTAGCTGGCTCTGCTAGGACTTAGAGAGGGGGTAATGTTACAAACCCCGTTGTGTCGTCTCTTTTCCTTTTTCCTTCACGTGACATGCTGTTTGGTCCTGTTGACCCCTTTGTTGACTGTGTTATGACTTCTTTGTACATATTTGTCCCTTATCTTGGACCCGGGCTGTGCTTATCTCTGACTCATACCTTACACAAGGACTCTTACGTATTTTCCCACCAGAATCGCAACTATACCAGATCTGTCTATGTATATTCTCATCTGACCCACATTGACTCTGTTCCCCATTCAGATATATTACAACCTTGTTGATACATCAAGTACGATACTCCAATTCAGACTCCGACCTCTATTACATATATAAGGCCTGTCTAGATAGCCTGTATGCCTTAGACTCGACTTCTTAATTGACTTGGTGCATTACCTTCTGGGTGATCTCTAAGACCCGACTCTTGAATCATCTCAGTGCTTTTGGCACTCTTCCGCTCACTGGTACTAAGGGATTAGCTCCTTGGTATTGACTTCTCACCCAACTCCATGTACTTGAAAGACAGTGCACAACTGACTTCGTAGTTTCGCTACGCGACTTATCACACATTGTGACAAATGCCTGCACCAGGCATTACAAGTGACAACAAGCCTGCACCAAAAAGAAAACCAAGGAAACAGTCAAAACATCAGAATGCTGTAGAGGATATCACAGACAACAGGTCAGAAGATGATGGAGTTGAAGTTGTCAATGACAAATCAGAGGAGGATGACTCAGACATGCAGTGGACACCTGCAGATAATGATGTTCATGTTACTATTATCCTTCATTCAAATGGCCTTCTTACAAGTGACAGAATGATGATGGCAAACTTGATGAACAACATTGTAGTGAAATCCCTGTGAGACTGAAGGTGAAAGCCGACTCCTCAAAAGATATCAGATTACTGTTCTCAGACCACTCAACAGTCAACTTCAAGAAGCAGGATGGTACCAATGAGACTGTGAGAGGGCGGTGGTGCAACATCTGCAGGTAAGTCCCATGCCCACACAATGAGAGAATCATTATACTCACAAAGATACAGAGAAGATGCAGAATTGATTAAATGCAAGGGAATGCAGAAGGCATTCTTCAAGGGAAGTAACTCCTCATGCCACCAGCATGCATGGCTGCACTGGAAAGTCTATGAGAGGAGATGTAAGGAGACTGACACACCTATTCACCACTGGGCAATACCCCATTCACTCTGGAAGGCACAGGAGGAAAAGAAAAGGATGAAGGGGAAGCAGCCAACATTGGATATGGCTTTTGAGAAAGTAACCACAGGTCCAAAAGTGTTCACGCAGGGTGGTATTCTGAATGCAGTCTCAAAGTTTGTGGCATGCAATGATCAGGTAAGTTTTCACAATCTTGAGGAAATAATTGAAGTGCATTGAATGTTGCTCTAAGTCCCTAGCTGTTGCTAATAAAGCTTCATTCTGTAACTGTTTGGTAGCAATGAGACCACAGTCAAAGACAAGGGATTTACCGAGTACTCACAATGTCACAAGATACATCCACAATCAGTTTGTCAATCACTTGGAAGAGCTGAAGAGAGATATTCTTGTAAGTTACAATACATGACAATTACAACAAAGACTTACAAAAGAAAACAGGCAGCACCAGGGAAAATCTCAAGCACTGCAGATGGATGGTCTGCAGACACTACAAAAGCAGCCTTCTTGGGGATGACTGCACACTGGATCGATGTCAAGGATGCAAAGTGGAAGATGAGATCAGAGGTTGTGGGATTCAAGGCTATATCAGGGGATCATGGTGGGGACAACCTTGGGCATTATTTCATGGGGCTGTGTGACCATGTGGGGATCTGTAATCAGAATAAATCCAAGTGTTACAACCCCACTCTTTTCCCTGACCCTTCCTTGATGCCATACCCACTCCTGACCTCTGCCTTCTGCACATATGACCCTTGCCTCTATAACTCTACTGCCTGATTCCTGTGGCTTGTATGCCCAGGACCCCACCCTGATGCCTGTGACATGATGCTCTCAGGACCCCTTACCCTTGATACCTGCACCTGACTCACTGATAGTTCAGCTACTGTGCTGATGGCTGCATTCCCCTTTCCCCTGATGCTTGGCCTCTGTTTTGGCCAGCATCTGTACCCTGTCCCTGTGGCTGACACCCATAGGATCTCTGACACTGTCCCTGCCAAACCTGACTCTGAAACAAGACGACTTTGGCTTGCATTTGCCCCTCCAGGCCACATGACCTGTAGGCACATGACCTATCATGTGACCCTTGACCATGTGACCTCTTTGACCATGTGATCTTGGGCTTTGATCATGACCCCTTAGATCATCTGACCCATCAATCACTTGACCCTCTTCTCTGACTCCTGTGGGAGTATTCCCACACTGATAGGACTCCTGTGGGGCTGCCCCACATGACTATGCTTCTGATAAGGCTTATCCTTATCATGGACTATATTTAACATCTTAGCTACTATTGGATGATAAGGACTTGATTATCTACAGTACCAGATCTCTGATACAGTACTTAAGACCCTGTAGACAGTCAGTAGAACCCCAGACTTGACATCTTGTACCTTCAGCCTAGATATCTCTGATTCGGAAATCCACTGCACCCTTTGCCCCTTTACACTTTTGACCTCCCTGAAGGGACCCCATTGCCTCTGGCAATGGGTGTGCACCTTTCCCTTTGAACCTGTCCCCTTTCCCTTCATTCCCTTTGGCTTTAGTCTGCTTGGTGTGCTTCTAGCACTGCAGCTAAGCCTGATTCCAGCTTAACAGTCAGAGGGGATTAGCTCCCTTTGACTGACTCTTCCCATCTCCCTCAGCACCTGGTTATGGTGCAGATCCTCTCCCTTCTGATGCTAAGAAGGCCTGGTGCAGCTTGCCAGGCTGTGCTGGGCTTGTCATGAGCCCAGAGGCACTGTCCTGGGAGTACAGAGCCCACTCCTGCAGCTGAGGCCCTGAACGGATCCCGTGGACCCGTGCATGTTGCACAGGAAACACCCTGCCAAGCGTTACACCAAGGTAAGCATGTCCTTGATGTGATCAACTACTTTACATTGATTCTTGCTCAGCTTTCTACCATAATGCTAGACAATGCATCAACAAATGACAAGATCTGTTCAACACTCGAGGATTTGCATCAACGTCGACAGCTCAACCACTGGGATGCGTTCACCAGCCAACTCTCATGAGCATTTTGCATTTACCAAGACTTGCACACATTCTCACCTTTTTTCAGTTGTCTTGAGCATGTTGTCAATCTAGCCAATATCAATATCATGTCACACATCACCAAGATTGCTGCTGTGGAGACAGCCACTGCCATATGGGAATTTGATCCCAAGGTACCTGCTAACCATATGTTGAATGGATCTTTGGATATTATTGCTGCTATCCGCACTCTTGCCATTAAGGTAGGCTACTGTCCTATCATCTCCAAGACAATGCTCTATTCCTATTTGTTCAATTCCAGATTCAGTCATCTGGACAGTGTATCGAATGCTTCCAGAGATATCAACTTGAGTGTGGCATCCCACATCCATGCAAGATCCCTCTCCACAGCAATATTCGATGGGGATCGGCATTTCTCATGTTGGACTGCTCTTATGCCCTTCAACAGGTGAGTACTTGTATATTTAATAGTTCTTCTCTTTTTGACAAGTGATGACAGCCAATCAATCAATTCATTGTATCTGCTGATGAATGTTTCAGCAACATCACGACCATCAGAAAGGGTGGACGGATCATCAAGCACATCCCATGGTCAGCATTCAAATTATCTGAAGATGATTGGAGCCAAGTATGTGATGTGAAGGATATCTTAGTGGTGTGTGTTTACAAATCTATGTACTTCCCACTACTGACCACTAGTCCAGGATTTGAGGGCCATCCAGCACTACTTCTCCCCCAAGCGGCAGCCAACCTTGTGGCATGCCCTTCCAGCAATTGAGGAACTACAGACAGCCTGGGAAACAAAAGCTGATGATGTGCAATATGCTGCATACAGGCCTGCAATTACTGATGGGCTAAACAAGCTGAACAAGTACTACAGTGCTTCACAAAACTGAGTCAATGTTTTGCACTTTTTCACTGTTTGTTGAATATCACATCAGCCAAAACAAATATAAACAAAGTCTTGGTATACCATAAAAGGTACATGATAAGGGCTATGTAATGCAACAATAATTATGTAATTCTGGTCATAACCTGTGGAGCTATGCCCATTTCAAATTGGGGACTCATTGACTCAGTTTTGTGAGTGGGTATCAGAAATATCAGAATCTGATGCTCCACCAAATGTACAGCAACCAATCCTTAATATATGGTTACCATAGTTATCTTAATATTGATGGGACCTGGAATAGAGCTATTTAACCATGGTTTACATTCCCAGAATATTATAATTTCCCAATGCACCCCACCTCCTCTGCTCAGAAAGAAAACATGCTCTCTCTGGCCTCTGAAGGTCATTCCACTGACACTATTGCCTCCAGACTCAGCCTCAGCCAGTCCACAGTCTCTAGGACACTCAGGACCCTCCTTCCCATCCATCAGTCACCTCATTTTGGTCATCCTTCCAAGCTCTCTGCTACCTCTGAACATGCTATCATGATACAAATCACCACAGGAAAGGTTGGCAATGCTGTCCAGGCCACAAAGCACATCAATCCCATCATCCCCAACCATGTCTCTTCACAAACTGTGCACTAGGTTCTTAAACAACATTCATTCAAGGCTGTAACAAAGAAGAAAAGGCCACTACTCTAGTGATGTTCCGGCCCGGCTTGGCCCAAAAGCTGCGGCTTTGGCTTGGCCTGAGGCGGCTCCGGCTTTCCTGAAGTCTGGGCCGAGCCAAAGCCACCACAGATGGCTTGGCCCTGGCCCGGCTTGGCCCAAGCCGCGGCTTTTGGCAGAGAAAATTTTATGACATATAACTAGTAGTTATAGTTCAGCTAATCCAAATATGACTTAGTGTGTTACGTATTGCAAAGCTATATCGAAGAAAAAGTTTGAAATGCCGTGATAAACATGATCACGTGACCCAAATCAACCACTTTGTGATAAGATTTCTACTGATTTTGACGATTGCTAATGCATTTGTATGTGCTGTTGAAAGCCGCGGCCTGAGCCGGCGGCTTTGGCTTTTAGTTTCTCTGAGCCGGGCCAAAGCCCTTGCTGGGCCGTCACAACGGCCTGGCTTGGCCCGGCCCAAACAGGCCCGGCTTGGCCCGGCTTCCGGCTTTGAGCCGGGCCAGGCACATCACTAGTCCTGAGTGTCCTAGAGACTGTGGACTGGCTGAGGCTGAGTCTGGAGGCAATAGTGTCAGTGGAATGACCTTCAGAGGCCAGAGAGAGCATGTTTTCTTTCTGAGCAGAGGAGGTGGGGTGCATTGGGAAATTATAATATTCTGGGAATGTAAACCATGGTTAAATAGCTCTATTCCAGGTCCCATCAATATTAAGATAACTATGGTAACCATATATTAAGGATTGGTTGCTGTACATTTGGTGGAGCATCAGATTCTGATATTTCTGATACCCACTCACAAAACTGAGTCAATGAGTCCCCAATTTGAAATGGGTGTAGCTCCACAGGTTTTGATCAGAATTACATAATTATTGTTGCATTACATAGCCCTTATCTTGTACCTTTTATGGTCTACCAAGACTTTGTTTATATTTGTTTTGGCTGATGTGATATTCAACAAACAGTGCAAAAGTGCAAAACATTGACTCAGTTTTGTGAGGCACTGTATTCTCACTTTGATGAGAAACCTTACTATGTGCTCTCATTACATATGTGAACAGATCTCTTAGTGATGCAGCATTCAATTCCATCCTATAGTTCTCCATCCATACTACAAACTCCAGTACATCAAGTTAGCTTGGGGAGGAGAGGAGGAACAGGCCAAGGATTGTGCAGCAGGAAACTGGGATGCAAAAAACTGGCAAGACGAGGCCCAGAAGATTCTTGAAACAATGGTATGTGTAATGCCCTATATCTTCCCAAAATCCACTGACACTACTCTTACAGATGGAAGCCTACTGGAAGACATGACCTAGAGCACCAACAGTAATGATGCCAACCACTACCCCAGAGTCTTCTGGTACCAGAAGTTTGCTGACCACATCCTTTCTTTCTGAGTTTGACAAACATTGCCAGATGCTTCTGACACAGGAGGGGGATGAAGGGTGGGCTGCTGAACTATGATGATATCTCAAGGATGTTCCTGCAGATGTCACCAAGGAGACAGACATTGTGGAATGGTGGCAGGTTTGTGGGCAATTCATTGATTTTCTACCTATCTATCTAAGGTACAATTTCAGGATCATTGCCAGCTTTTTCCAACACTCACACGGATTGCACTTGATGTCCTCCCCTGTCAGGCATCATCTGTACCCTGTGAGTGACTTTTTTCAGCAAGTAAACAAACTGCTGAGGACTGCTGTTCGCGTTTGGGTGCAGGACAATTTGAAGAACTTCAGATAATGAAGTTTGCATGGCATAACACAATCACTGACCTTGCTGCATGGAACTTGGCTGAGGTAGAGGAGGTGGACCTCAAGTGTTATGTGGATCTTTTAGAGGCAGATGCCATGCTTGCTGAATTTGATAAGTATGCAGATGACATGGTTGTAGACTGTTGAATAAACTTTATTATGACTACATTAGATTAGAAGTAGCCATTGCAGTAGAGTAGAACATTAAGACGTTCTAATATAATTATGCTTGTGTTTCTATCTGATGACTGTGGCCTGGATGCGAGATTGAGCCATCTGTGAAGCATGAGAATATCCACTTTGGGTTCGGGTGCAACTGCTACTGCGTGTATGTGTTCAACTTCATACAGCCCATTGGGGCTTATGCTGATTTTGCCCAATCTCCTTTTGTATCTTTGATTTTGCAATCCTGGCCTTCAAAGGAAACAGTAACAAGTATTTGCAATACATCCAATGGATATGATGGTGAGTCTAATTTCAAGTGTGTATGAGGCGTCTCTGAGAATAACTGGTGTGGTCTTCAGCCCATTCGGCACCTCAATTTGAAGATTGCCAGTCCTGATGGCATAGAAGACTCATTTGTCAGCTGCAGTGATAGCTCTGGGTGGAATGGATTGATAAGAAGTGAAACATTGGAGGAATGGGAAGATGTGTTGTGAAGCGCCAGAGTCATAAAGCTCAGTTTCAGTGGTAAGTTCTGCACTTGCCATGTCATGTACTGATATGTTTTGTAGATTGCTTTGATCTTGCATTGTCTTGAGGGCACACATGTACACTGACATGTAAAGTGGTAGAGCATTCGCCACCTATCAAATGCCTGCACCTCAAGATCACACTACTACACCCCCCCAAGTCACCCCCACGGTGGATGGTGGTCCGACTCAGGCTGCCTGCTCAAGGGAAAGGGAAGGAAAATGAGGACAACAGTGACAAGGGACCAGCAAAAGGTTTATTTGATGATATTCTCACCCCTGAGGACAGAGATACATCAAAGACCATGATAATGCATTCAGACAAGCTCAGGTTTGAGCGAAGTCAACAAGTGATGGAGGTGAGTATCATTTGATCAGATTAACGAAGTTGCACTCC
>WTXG01000570.1:0-13251 GCA_022496185.1 Multifurca ochricompacta | reverse complement strand
AAAGCACTGGTATTAGCGTCGACTACCACCCCAGTTGCACCAGAGTTGCCACGTCCAGAGCCCCTGCTTTGACAACTCCCAGATATCCATACAGTCCACCAGTACGACTACACCAACTCACAAAGATGTCCACTATAGCTGCCCAGCTCCCAGATCCAGTACCCCCACCCCCACCACCACCACCAGCCATGCTACCACCCAACATTCCCCCACCTCAGGATGACTATCGGGTGTACTGCCCCAGACGTTTACCGGGATCAATCACAAAGCAAGAAGTTTATGTTGGAGTTCACGACATTTAAAAACTTCAATCATGACGTACCCCAAATTATTAACCCCTTCCAATGTGCCAACCTCTTCCTGTCATTAATTCGAGGAGAAGCGGTGGATGACTGGACTATGGAGCAGCTGGAATGGCTAAATGAAACAGATTGAGAGTGGACGACGCACCACTAGTGAAGGTCTCTGGGAAACCATTGCCCAGCGATTCAAGGATGCGTTCACAGATGGGCAAGCAAAGCAGAAGGCTGCCCGAGAACTCAAGTCTCTAAAAATGGATAAGGGAGACTTGGATGCCTACATAGCAAAGTTCAGAAGTCTGGCTAATCGAGCTGGATATGACACAGATGAAGAGGCAACATTGGACCTCTTTTCCCAGGGATTACCCAACCCATTAGTCAAAAATATTATCCAATTCCACCACCCCAATGATTGGGATACATGGGTTGACGCTGCTCGATGATAGCAGCAAGATTACCTTGACTTCCAGACATGCTTTGGAGTTGATACCAAGAAGGGAAAGACCCGCGAACAATGGAAGGCTGCCTTTGGAGTTAAGCCTACACATACCACCCAGAGGGATCCAAATGCCATGGACACTTCAGCTGACAGGACCAGAGCGCGAGCGGCACTCACAGAAGAAGAAAGGCAAACATTGATGAAAGAAGGCAGGTGCTTTCGCTGCAAGGCGCAGGGGCATATGTCAAGAGAATGCCCAAAGAAAGGGGTACGAGTGGCAGAAGCAACAGTCACACCTGTCTGAAATAACCCACCAACGGTCGACAAAAAGATGCCAATGAAGGAAGAAAAGGCACAGGAAATATGGAGCAACATGATGAAGGAGAGCGAAGAAGTGCGGGCCCTCTTGGTCAAGAAGGCATTCGCTAAAAAGGATTTTTAACTGGCTCTACCCCATCGGCCTGGGCATGAGCATTACATGTAACCTCTGTGTATACTAGTCGCTTCAAATCTTTGAAAATACCAGTCCACTTTGAAACTACACAGAAGATGGCCGACCGAGATATCCTGATAGACTCAGGAGCTACCAATAATTTTATCAGCCCACGAATGACAAGAACCATGGGTTTGGGGATGCAGGAACTTCCCCAGGAAAAGAACATCTGGAATATTGACGGAACAGCCAACCGAGCTGGAAAAATTAGACATTACATGGATCTCCAGGTTCAAGTAGGAGAAATGACAAAAAACATTCGCTTCCTTGTTACCAACCTAGGAGAAGAAGACTTGATCCTGGGGTATCCATGGCTAGCAGCTTTTGAGCCGAAAATTAACTGGAGTGATGCAACCATGGACAAGGAGTTCTACCCCGTTCTTATCACGTTGTTAGGGTATGACTATGCAGCCCGACAGTTGGCTAGACGAGGAATTGTAGAGGAAAGAAAGTCAAAAGAAGAGGACCCGGGCTACTGTTACGCTACAAAGGCATCAGAGCTTGCCCAGAAGGCAGTAGAAGGACATTCAGAAAAGACCTTTGAGGAAGTAGTACCGGAAGCATACCACCGACACTGGAAGGTGTTCTCAGAGGAGGAATCACAACGTTTCCTGCCTATGCGACCATGGGATCACACCATCAAATTTGCACCTGATACCCCATCAGCAATCGACTGCAAAATTTACCCATTGTCACAAGCAGAACAAATGGCGCTCACAGCATTCCTTGAAGAGCACCTTGCAAAGGGCTATATCCGCCCGTTGAAATCACCATACGCATCGCCTTTCTTCTTTATCAAAAAGAAAGATGGCAAACTTCGACCTGTTCAGGATTACCGATGGATAAATGCCCATACAATAAAAAATGCCTATCCTCTTCCACTCATCTCAGAACTCATTGACACCATGTGGGATAAATCCCTGTTTTCCAAAATGGACATCCATTGGGGGTACAACAACATCAGAATTAAGGAAGGAGACCAATGCAAAGTGGCTTTTAAGACTAACCAAGGGCTCTTTGAACTGAACGTCATGTTCTTTGGCCTTACCAACTCGCCCGCTACCTTTCAATCCATGATGAATCACATCTTCCATGACCTCATGTTGATGGGCGAGGTGGTAGTGTACATGGACGACATCCTGGTAGCCACCACAGACGATCTGACCCATCACCGAGAGCAAGTCCACCAAGTATTAGACATCCTACGCAAACATGACCTATACCTCAAACCAGCCAAATGCTCATTTGAACAACGGAGCGTCGAATACTTGGGGTCATCCTGGAAGGAGGACATGTGCGAATGGATCCAGTGAAAGTGCAGGGAATCCGAGAGTGGCTGGTACCCACATGTGTTAAGGATGTGCGATCCTTCATTGGGTTCTGCAATTTCTACCGACGGTTTGTATGAGGATTTTCGGGGGTCGCCCAACCCCTGAACGGACTACTGAAGAAGGATGTACCTTGGCATTGGGGACGAGAACAGCAACGAGCCTTTGAACAAATTCAAGATATCGTGAGCTCGGAGCCTGTCCTCCTCCAGCCAGACTTAGGAAAACCCTTTGAGCTTGAAGTAGATGCATCTCACTTCGCCAACAGTGCCGTACTAAATCAACGAGACACAACGGGGTTACTTCACCCAGTCGCCTTCTACTCTGAAACATTCTCACCCACAGAACGAAACTATGACATCTGGGACAGGGAATTGCTTGCCATTGTAAAAGCACTACGACATTGGCGACCATACTTAGCAGGGACCCCCACAGGACCATCATTCACACCGACCATTCTAATCTTCTTTATTGGAAAGAACCCCACAAGATCAGTCAATGGGTCGCCTGTGAAGTCCTAGAGTTGGAAGAGTACAACTTCGTACTGAAACATGTCGCAGGAAGTTGCAACGCACGCGCCGACGCCTTATCGCGACGACCAGATTGGAACATTGGAGGGGAGGACAACAATGATATCACTGTGCTTCCCGAAGAAGTCTTTGCAAAGGCAGCTGTCGTTAGTCTTCACGACATGGATCTATGGGCCCAAGTCTCACAAAATATGAACCAGCAATTATGTGAATCATGGGTGGATGCACACAATTTGAAGAAGATTGACGGCCTCTGGTGGAAGGATGGGGATCGTCTTGTTGTCACCGGTGGTGACAACATTAAGAGGGGGGTGATCCATTTTCACCACGACCTCCCCTCTGCAGGTAGGGCCTAGCATGAGTGCACTCGTGAGTTACCTGGATCTGAACTCATGGGTATTTCGATTAGATAATCCCATACTCGGATCCACATGAGTATGTTCCCATGGATCACCCGGAGCCGCGAGTCCTATACTCGCACGGATCCGAGTACTCGTGGGTATACTCGTAGGTTTACTTGTAAGGTTTGAGGCAGCCAGAGATCTTCATCTTGCATACACAGAAAGAATATATATATTACTACAATCCCACGAAGTTTCAAGTCAGATCATGCATCCGATCCAAAATAAAACAAGAATCAGTTACAATATCTATAGAAATGTGAAAAAACGCGAAAAAACACGAAAAAACGCGAAGTGTGGGGCGCACCGATCGGACCATGCATTGCCTTCCTATCTAGGAAGGTAGGCTTAAGAATGCACACGTCGGCACACGTCGGTACAGAGATGCCGGGATCACGCCTAATTGATAAGATCAAAAACGCATTCACAATTAATTAGATACTTAGGATATACATCTAAGTTGTTACGAACCCCGTCTCTTCCTGTCTTTTTCCTTTTACCCAACGACGACCCCTCCTTGCCGCCTACTCTTCACTACCAGATCACGTCTCCATCGTGGGATCCCTCACGTGCCCTGCTCCCTTCCCCGTGACTGTCTTTGTTTCTGTTTGTATCGCTGTACTCGTGTTTGGCCTGCCGTTGCTTATCTCTTATCCCTTATCTTTATGACCAGACACTTACTTAATTCCCTATCAGAAGCATGGCTTTATGCCCTCTGCTTTCGTATATTCGGGCCCACATGACTCTGGTTATCTTATCTTTAGACGCCCACTTGATTACGTATATAAGCCCACTGTAGCTACCTTGTAGACCTCAGACTCGACTTATTGAATACATTGGTGCTTGTCTTCTGGACTTCCCCTTGTCTCTTGATGTCTGCCTGTCTCAGTGCTTTCAGCACTTTCCGCTCAACATCGTCTTAGAGTACAGCCTCTTGGACTTTGACTCATAACCTCTAAACCTCCAAGGGATCTTATTGGTCTCTTATCCAAACCCGCTTAGTACGCTGTCACACAAGTCATGTGGAACGTCCCGCACCGGACGTAACATCAAGTCGAGTCTCTCATCGTGGCTTCCAGCCGCAGTCAGACCCTCTTTAAAGAAGAACCCATCGAACATAGGGACGAGCCTGATCTTTCACAACAAGTACTTGGCTCTGCCACCTGGAAAGATTTTGAGTCCGAGTTTGGATACTACGTCTATCACGATGGAAGATACCAACCGGTAGAATACGACAACGAGAAAAGAGTTTGGTATCGCATCCGATACTCGGACAGCCAACACTCTTGGGTCACTACAGGACCCGCTCCTCCTGAATTTGGATTAGGACCGTGGAGGGAGAATCCCCCGGCCATCGTTACGGACTCTGAGCCCGAAGAGTACGTAGAAGAACATAGTGAAGAAGCACTGGTATTAGCATCGTCTACAGCCCCAGTTGCACCCGGAGTTGCCACGTTCAGAGCCCCTGCTTTGACAACTCCCCAGATCTTGATACAGTCTACCAACACCGTCACCCCGTTTTACCAGAATATGTCCACCATTGCCACCCAGCTCCCAGACCCAGCACCTCCCCCCCCACCAGCCATGTTACCACCCAACATTCCTCCACCATCGGGAAGACTATCGGGTGTACTGCCCCAAACGTTCACTGGGGATTGGTCGCAAAGCAAGAAATTCATGCTGGAGTTCACGACCTTCAAGAACTTCAATCATGATGTTCCCCAGATTATTAACCCCTTCCAACGTGCAAACCTCTTCCTCTCTCTGATCCGCGGGGAGGCCGTAGACGATTGGACCATGGAACAGCTAGAGTGGCTGAATGAACAAATCAAGAGTGGCCGTCGTACCGCTAGTGAGGGGCTTTGGGAAACCATTGCCCAGAGGTTCAAAGACGCATTCACAGATGGGCAGGCCAAGCAGAAGGCCACTCGAGAACTTAAATCCCTTAGGATGGACAAGGGAGAACTCGATGCTTATGTAGCAAAGTTCAGGAGTCTGGCCAACAGAGCCGGCTATGACACTGACGAAGAGGCCACGCTGGACCTCTTCTCCCAGGGGTTGCCCAACCCATTAGTAAAGAATATTATCCAGTTTCACCACCCCAACGACTGGGACACATGGGTTGACGCTGCTCGCCGACAGCAGCAAGATTATCTCGATTTCCAAACGCGTTTTGGGGTCGACACGAGAAAGGGGAAAACCTGCAACCAGTGGAAGGCCGCCTTCAGAGTCAAACCCACACACACTGGTCAAAGGGATCCAAATGCCATGGATACCTCTGCTGACAGAACCAGAGCCCGGGTTGCACTCACGGAGGATGAAAGGCAGACGTTGATGAAAGAAGGGAGATGCTTTCGCTGCAAGCGCAAGGCACATGTCCAGAGAATGCCTGAAAAAGGGAGTACGAGCAGTGGAAGCAACGGTTACACCAATCCAAAACAATCCACCAACCATTAACAAAAGGACAAAGGAAGAAAAGGCGCAGGAAATATGGGCAAATATGATGAAGGAAGCGAAGAAGTGCGAGCCATCCTAGTGGAAAAGGCATTCGCAAAGAAGGATTTTTGATCGGCTCAAACCCATCGGCCTGGGCACGAGCATTACATGTAACCTCTGTGTATACTAGTCGCTTCAAATCGTTGAAAATACCAGTACATTTCGAGACTACACAGAAAACGGCCAACCGCGATATCCTGATCGACTCAGGAGCCACCGATAATTTTATCAGCCCGCGGATGGTGAGAATCATGGATTAGGGATGCTGGCACTCCCCCAGGAGAAGAATATCTGGAATATTGATGGAACTGCCAATCGGGCAGGAAAGATTATGCACTATACCGATTTAAATGTCCAAGTAGGGGAGAAGACAAAGGCCATACGCTTCCTAGTCACCAATCTAGGAGACAAGACTTAGTTTTGGGATACCCCTGGCTCACTGCATTCAACCCAAGATCAACTGGGGCGATGCGATGATGAACAAGGACTCCTACCCTGTACTCATCACATCAATGGGGTATGACTAGCAGCCTGACATTCCGTAGCACGTAAAGCAGAAGAGGAAGACCGGGCTGCTGCTTCGTTACCAAAGCATTGGAGCTCGCGCAAAAGGCAGTAGAAGGGCATACGGAAAAGACATTTGAAGAAGTGGTACCAGCAGAATACCATAGACACTGGAAGGTGTTCTCAGAGGAGGAATCACAATGCTTTCCTCCGCGCGGCCATGGGACCATGCCATTGACTTTGTACCCGATACCCTGTCAGCAATTGATTGTAAAATTTACCCATTGTCACCAGCAGAACAGACCGCGCTCACGGCATTCCTGGAGGAACATCTGGCAAAAGGATACATTCGTCCGTCGAAATCACCATACGCGTCGCCCTTCTTCTTTATTAAGAAGAAGACGGCAAACTTCAACCTGTTCAGGATTACCGACGGATAAACGCCTATACTGTAAAGAACACCTACCCCTTGCCACTCATTTCAGAGCTCATTGACACCATGAGGGATAAGTCCCTATTCTCCAAAATGGACGTCCGCTGGGGGTACAATAACATTTGGATTAAAGAAGGGGATCAATGTAAAGCGGCCTTTAAGACCAACCAAGGGCTTTTTGAACCAAATGTTATGTTTTTTGGCCTCACCAACTCACCGCTACCTTCCAATCAATGATGAACCACATCTTCCGCGACCTCATTCTTACTGGTGAAGTAGTGGTTTATATGGACGACATATTGGTTGCTACCATGGACAACCTAACCCACCATCAAGAACGAGTACATCAGGTGTTGGATATCCTGCATGAACACGACCTATACCTTAAACCTGCCAAGTGTTCATTTGAACAACCAAGTGTAGAATATCTAGGAGTTATCCTGGAGGGAGGACAGGTGCGGATGGACCCCGTAAAGGTACAAGGGATCCAGGAATGGCCAGTACCTACATGTGTCAAGGACATGCGGTCGTTCATTGGTTTCTGCAACTTCTATCGACGCTTCGTCGAGGATTCTCAGGGATCGCCCAACCACTGAACGGATTGCTGAAGAAAGACATCCCTTGGCATTGGACGGAGGAGCATCAAACGGCCTTCGAGCAGATTCGTGATGTCATCGGTTCAGAACCAGTCCTCTTACAACCGGATCTGCAGAAACCTTTTGAACTTGAAGTCGACGCATCTCACTTTGCAAATGGTGCCGTATTAAACCAACGAGACGCGATGGGACTTCTCCACCCTGTAGCCTTTTACTCGGAGACATTTTCACCCGCGGAACGGAATTATGACATTTGGGATAGAGAGTTGCTAGCCATAGTAAAAGCGTTACGACACTGGCGGCCATACCTAGCAGGGACTCCTCACAAGACCATCATTCATACTGATCACTCCAATTTACTATATTGGAAGGAACCCCATAAAATAAGCCGGCGAGTCGCTCGTGAAGTCCTGGAGCTCGAAGAATACAACTTTGAATTGAAGCACATTGCTGGGAGTCATAACGCTCGTGCAGATGCCCTATCCAGACGACCTGATCTAAATAATGGTACAGAGGACAACAATGATGTGACAGTACTCCCAGAGGAAGTCTTCATGAGGACGGCTGTTGTCAGTCTTCACGACATGGACTTATGGGCCCAAGTGTCGCAAAATATGAATCAACAACTATGCAAAACTTGGGCGGAAGCACACAATCTGAAGAAAATCAACGGCCTTTGGTGGAAGGACAGAGATCGACTCGTTGTCACCGGTGGCGACAACATTAAGAGGGGGGTGATCCATTTTCACCACAATCTTCCCTCTGCAGGACATCCTGGCATCACTAACACCTACGCCCTCGCCAAACGAGACTACTGGTGGCCGAACATGAAGAAGGATGTAGAAGAATACGTGAAAGGATGTGCAGATTGCCAGGCCAACAAAGTGAATACACACCCACACCCGCCGGCACTACTCCCAATTACACCAACGACTTCACAACCATTCCAGACCATAGCAATGGACTTCATTGTCAAACTCCCCACTTCCAGAGGCTTCGACTCAATCCTGACCGTCACTGACCATGACTGTTCAAAAGCAGTGCTGTTCATACCCTGCAATGAGTCCATTACAGCAGAAGGAGTGGCCAAGCTTTACCTTGATCATGTCTACAGACATTATGGCCTCCCAGAAAAGATCATATCAGACCGCGACCCTCGTTTCACATCTACATTTGCCAGGGCACTCTGTAAAATGCTGGATATTGCACAAAATATCTCCATGGCGTATCACCCACAGACAGATGGACAGTCGGAAAGAACAAATCAGTGGCTTGAACAGTATCTTCGATTTTGGTGCAATGGACGACAGGACGACTGGGCGGACTGGCTCGCAACAGCAGAATTTGCACACAACTCCTGGCCTAATGGCACCACGAAACACTCCCCATTCTCACTTATCATGGGATGGATGCCTCGAGCCACATGGACCGGAAAGCCGACGAACGTCCCTTCAGCTACACAGCGTATCAACCAATGGGAAGAGATTCGGAAATTGGCCAATGAGAACTTGTTGAAGGCGCAAAAGACCCTGACAGAGAAGCCTACAAAGTTTATGCCTTATCGGACCAATGATATGGTATGGTTGGAAGGGAAGAACATTCATACGTCACATCCGACAGCCAAGTTAGCGCCCCGACGTCACGGACCTTTCAAAATAACAAGGAAGCTGTCAGATGTGTCCTACGAACTCGAACTTCCCCCCACATGGCACATTCATCTGGTCTTCCATGCCAGGCTGTTCACACCTTACAAGGAAACATCGCTACATGGAGAAAACTTCTTGAGACTGCCACCTGACCTTATCAATGGAGAAGAAGAGTGGGAAGTGGAGCGCATTTTAAATTCAAAACGACAAGGCCGAGGGCACAAACTACATTACCTAGTCAAGTGGAAAGGGTTCCCAGACTCTGACAACTCGTGGGAGCCTGCCGGGGATATCTCTGCCCCGGTCCTTATCTTGGAGTTCCATGACTGACATCCAGAAGCGCCCAGAGACAGTTAAAAGGAACCAATCTACAGACCCCGAAGAAATCCCCCAGTACATGCTTTCTCAGCAACATCCTACCACCATCCAATCTATTATGTCTTTCATCGCTGCCAACGCCGCCGTCGACGCCTTCGCTGCCCCTGTCGTAGTCGTTGAGAATTTCCCATCCGCTCATCCCTCCACACGCCCCTCTTCCCCTATCGACTATGAAGTCGCAGAAGCCCATGTCAAAAACCAATCCCCGAACCCAAACAACGATTTCACCCACCACGAAGACCCCCACCCCAATGACCTGCTCAACAGAGAGATCGATGACGAAGCCCCTGAATTCCCGTTCATCCCCAACAATCCCAATTCTTCAATGTACTTCCCCTTGGAGATCACAATGGCCGATGGATCCATGGCCATCGCCAAGTACATTTACTATACCAATGGTGGGATGGATGTGGCGGGGTGTATGAAGAAGGATGGGCCAGTTTACGGAGCTCCTGTTTATCTGGAAGAAAGGTATACAGGTTGACTCCATCACACGTTGACTGATGAGCAGTTGGGTCACCTTGCCGCGGAGGACTGTCGCGCCTTCGCGATTGATGAGGTGATAAACGATATGAGGCTACCGCATTTGAAGGCAGAGGTCATGAGGCTGAGGAAGAGTATCACCTTGAGGAGGACACTGAACCAACAGTATAAGGAGCACGCAAAAATGATGGCAAGGCTGACGAATGGGATGTTCCAGTTGGAATCGGAGATTGTGGACATCAGGAAGAGGTTGGAAGCGGGGGATGCGTACCAGACAATTGCTGAAAGGTACGCGGACACTTATGCACGACCCCTCCCCCCTCGAACCTTGGGTGCGGCCCCGACGCTGCTGCCGACCCGGCTCGAGATGCCACGTTTGCACGAGAACCCGTGCGGGGAAACCTGCTGGCGATGTGATAGCAAGTATCACATAAGCTGGAACTGCCCCCTTAACCACAAGTGGTGTCGACACTGCCAAAGCAACCTCCACTGGAGCAGACACTGTATCTTCCGACGCGTGGGGGTGGCCCCAACTATCACCAACCCATCGGGCTGGTGCGGCAAGTGCCTTCGCCACAATGCCGGGCATAAAGAAATCGACTGCCCCGTCTATGACTTATGCCGCGCATGCGGCCAGCGCAGTCCGTATGGATTTCTTCGTACCCACGCGTGCCCGCAAGAGTTGGAATCGTACAGCATGGATGACCGTAATGTAGCTGACGATTACTTGGAGCTGGTGCAGGATGATGACAGTACGAGTCGTTTCTAGCCGGGACTGCTAGAACCAGAAGAGGGGGTGATGTTACGAACCCTGTCTCTTCCTGTCTTTTTCTTCTTACCCAACGACGACCCCTCCTTGCTGCCTACTCTTCACTACCAGATCACGTCTCCATCGTGGGATCCCTCACGTGCCCTGCTTCCTTCCCTGTGACTGTCTTTGTTTCTATTTGTATCGCTGTACTCATGTTTGACCCACCATTGCTTATCTCTTATCCTTTATCTTTATGACCGGACACTTACTTAATTCCCTATCAGAAGTGCGGCTTTACGCCCTCCGCTTTCATATATTTGGGCCCACATGACTCTGGTTTATCTTATCTTTAGACACCCACTTGATTACGTATATAAGCCCTCTGTAGCTACCTTGTAGACCTCAGACTCGACTTATTGAATACATCGGTGCTTGTCTTCTGGACTTCCCCTTTGTCTCTTAATGTCTGCCTGTCTCAGTGCCTTCGGCACTTTCCACTCAACATTGTCTTAGAGTACAGCCTCTTGGACTTTGACTCATAACCTCTAAACTCCAAGGGATCTTATTGGTCTCTTATCCGAACCCGCTTAGCATGCTGTCACACAAGTCGTGTGGAACATCCCGCACCAGACGTAACACCGTCCGCTTCCATATATTTGGGCCCACTTGACTCCGTGTCCTTATCTCGTAGACGCCCATCGAGTTACGTATATAAGTCCGCTGTAGCTACACTGTAGACCTCAGACTTGACTTATTGAATACATTGGTGCCTGTCTTCTGGACATCCCCTTTGATCTCTGACTCAGTTGTCTCAAGTGCTTTTGGCACTTTTCCGTTCAACATCGTCTTAGGGAGCACCCCTTTGACTTTGACTCATTCCACCTAAACTCCAAGAAGCCTTATTGGTTTCTTAACTGAACTTACGAATCGCGCTGTCACACAAGTCATGTGAAATGTCCCACACCAGGCGTAACATCAAGTCAAGTCTCTCATCGTGGCTTCCAGCCGCAGTCAGACCTTGTTTAAGGAAGAGCTCATCAAGCGAAGAGACGAGAATAATCTTTCACAGCAAACACTTGGCTCTGCCGCCTGGAAAGATTTTGAGTCCGAGTTTGGATACTACGTCTATCACGACGGAAGATACCAGCTGGTAGAATACGACGACGAAAAGAGGGTTTGGTATCGTATCCGATATTCGGACAGCTGACACTCTTGGGTCACTACAGGACCTGCCCCACCTGAATTTGGATTAGGACCGTGGAGAGAAAATCCCCCGGCCATTGTCACGGACTCTGAACCAGAAGAGTACGTAGAAGAACATAGCGAAGAAGCACTGGTATTAGCGTCAACTACAACCCCAGTTGCACCAGCAGTTGTCACGATCAGAGCCCCTGCTTTGACAACTCCTCAGATATCTACACAGTCCACCAGCACCGTCACCCCATCTAAACAAAGAATGTCCACTATTGCCGCCCAACTCCCAGATCCAGCCCCTCCACCCCCGCCACCTCCACCAGTTATGATGCCGCCAAACATACCCCCACCCTCTGGACGACTGTCAGGGGTGCTACCCCAGACGTTCACGGGGGACCGCTCCCAGAGCAAGAAATTTATGTTGGAGTTTACGACATTCAAAAACTTCAACCATGATGTTCTGCAGATCATCAACCCCTTTCAACGCGCCAACCTTTTCTTATCTTTGATACGAGGGGATGCAGTCAATGATTGGACAATGGAACAGCTGGAGTGGCTGAACGAACAAGTCGAGAGTGGTCGTCGCACCACTAGTGAAGTTCTCTGGGAGACTGTCGCCCAGAGATTTAAAGATGCATTTACGGACGGACAAGCCAAGCAGAAGGCTGCCCGAGAATTGAAGTCCCTCAAGATGGAAAAGGGGGAATTGGACGCCTATGTGGCCAAGTTCAGGAGCCTGGCTGTTACGTCCAGTGCGGGACGCACTGCACGACTTGTGCAACAGCGTACTGTTCATGATCGGATAAGAAACCAATAAGGTCTCTTGGAGTAAAACGGGATGAGTCAAAGTCAGAGGGGCTGTACCCTGAGACTATGTTGAGTGGAAAGAGGTCAGAAACCCCGAGATGGACGAGTCAGAGATCAAAGGGATGTCCAGAAGACAGGCACCAATGTATTCAATAAGTCGAGTCTGAGGTCTACAGTGTAGTTACAGCGGACTTATATACATAATTGACCGGGCGTCTACGAGATAAGGAATCGGAGTCAAGTGGGCCCAAATATACGGAAGCAGACGGCGTAGAGTCGGGCTTCTGATAGGGTATTAAGTAAGTGTCCGAACGTAGAGATAGAGAGATAACAAGATAACAAGATAAGGGACCAAACATAGGTATACAGTGTGTCAACAGGTTCAAAGCAAGTCACAGGGAAGGGAGCAAGGCACGTGATGGATCCCAGGATGGGGACATGATCGTGAAGTGGAGAGTGGGTGGTAAAGATGG